>CANNZV010004652.1:0-37756 GCA_947561585.1 Caprella mutica
GCATTTTGGTTTGGGTTAAATTACTTCAATAGACAAAGTCCAAGTTACATGGCCTGATGGAAAAACAACTGTCTTAGAAGATGTACAATCCAATCAATCGATGGTTATCAAATACAGTTCTTCGAAATCTGGCAGCAATTCTAAACAACAACAAAATAAATTATTCTCTAGTGTAGACAATACTATTCTAAAGCATCAAGAAAATAGATTTGATGATTATGAAAGAGAAATATTACTCCCCTACCGTACATCTACCTTGGGCCCAGTAATATGTAAGGGTGATGTAAATAATGATGGGTTGACTGATTTGTTTTTAGGTGGATCAGCTGCATCGTCAAGTCAATTATTGATTAATTTGGGCAATGGTCAATTTAGAACAGAAACTAGTTTTTTCCAATCCGATTTAAATCGAGAAGACGGCGGTGCTCTATTTGTAGATATTGATAATGACAAGGATTTGGATTTATACGTAAGTAGTGGTGGAAATGAATTTGCCATTGGTACTGGCTATTATTATGATCGCTTGTATATAAATGATGGTAATGGTCAATTTGTTAAGCAAAATAATTTGCCTAAAATTAATGCAAGCACAGGAGCAATAGCTTCTATTGATTATGATGCAGATGGAGATCAAGATTTATTTGTGGCTGGTCGTCAATTGCCAGGTCAATATGGAAAACCTGTAGACAGTTATCTATTGGAAAATAAAAATGGTTCCTTCAAAAAAGTTACTTCAAGTAAAACAAAAGTATTTGAAAAATTAGGAATGGTTACAGATGCTGTTTGCGTTGATCTAAATAATGACAATATTGAAGAACTAGTTGTTGTAGGGGAATGGATGCCAATAAAAGTATTTTCAGTTACAACTAATGGATTTGAAGACATCAGTAATTCGCTGGGCTTAAAGGATACACGTGGATGGTGGAATGTTTGCAAGGCTGATGATGTGGATGGTGATGGAGACAACGATTTAGTAGTAGGTAATTTAGGGCATAATATAAAATACAAAGCTTCGAAAGAAAAGCCATTTAAATTATTTGTGGATGATTTTGATGGTAATGGAAGCAATGATGTATACTTAGGGTATTTTGAAGGTAACAAATGTTATCCTGTTAGAGGAAGGCAATGTTCATCTCAGCAGATGCCTTTTGTTAAAGACAAATATAAATCTTATGATGATTTTGGAACTGCGACTATCACAGATGTTTTGGATGGAAAAATAACGGAGAATACTATAATTGAGGAAGCCCAGACTTTTTCCAATTCCATTTTCATCAACGACAATGGAAACTTTAAACAAGTTGTACTTCCAAATGAAGCACAAATATCTCCAGTATATGGAATTGCCATTGATGATTTTGATAATGATGGTAAGAAAGACATTTTCTTAGCTGGTAATATGTATCATAGAGAAGTTGAAACTACAAGAAGTGACGCAGGAAAGGGTTGCATGATAAGCATAACCAAAGAAGGAGAAATTAAAGTTTTTGATTCGTCTAAAACTGGAGTAAGTGCTGATAAGGACGTAAGAGATATAGTGGTACTGGATGCTAAAGAAAATAAGTTGTTGGTTATCGCAAACAACAATGACAATTTACAAGTCTATAAAACAAATTAATACACTATTTTTCTCATTGTAAATAATATGGCTTAAAACTTTTTGCTATATTAAATCATTATAGTTGTTAACAAATAAGCCTGAATAATGCCAGAATTTTGTCATTTACATTGCCACACCCAATTTTCCCTTTTAGATGGGGCCTGCGATATTCCTAGAATGTTTGATAAAGCAGTTGCTGATGGTCAAAAAGCAATTGCCATGACAGACCATGGAAATATGTTTGGCGCCTTTAAATTTGTAGCTGAGGCAAAAAAACGAAAAATAAAACCAATTGTTGGTTGTGAGTTTTATCTGGTAAAGGATCGATTTATTAAATCGTTTTCAAGATCACAGGGTCAAAAAGATATTCGTCACCATCAACTCTTGCTGGCAAAAAACCAAGAGGGATATCAAAATCTATCTAAACTTTGTTCAGTAGGCTTTATGGAGGGGTATTATCAAAAATATCCTAGAATTGATAAAACACAAATCGAAAAATATCATAAAGGACTCATTGCAACCAGTTGCTGCATTGGTGCAGAAATTCCCCAAACCATTTTAAAAGGATCCATTGCAGAAGCTGAGGAAAAACTAAAATGGTGGCTCAATATTTTTGAGGATGATTTCTACATTGAGATCCAACGCCAAAATGGTTTGGATCAGATCGATGATACCGGAATGAGTCAAGAAGATGTAAATCAAATTTTACTCGGATTTGCCAAAAAATATAATGTAAAGACCATTGCAACCAATGATGCCCATTATATCGAAAAAGATGATTGGCAACCACATGACATTTTATTATGTATAAACACAGGTTCTAAGTTAGAAGAAACCAAACGCTTTAAATTTCCAAGTTCAGATTTCTATTTTAAGACACAAGAGCAAATGAATAGCATATTTGCAGATGTGCCAGAGGCCATTGACAATACAATGGAGATCTACAGCAAAATTGATGAACTGAGTCTGGCAAGGGATGTAATCTTGCCTAAATTTCCGATACCTCAGCAATTTTCTAGCCAAGATGATTATCTAAAACATATTACATTTTTAGGCGCTAAAAGAAAATATGGCACCATTACTCCAGAAATAGAATCCAGAATAATTTTTGAGCTTGGAGTAATTCGAGACTCTGGCTATCCAGGTTACTTTCTAATTGTTGAGGATTTTACAAGTACTGCTAGAGAGATGGGTGTTTCAGTAGGTCCAGGTAGAGGATCAGCTGCTGGATCAGTTGTGGCCTATTGTCTGGGTATCACCAATATAGATCCAATAAAATACAATTTACTTTTTGAGCGATTTCTAAATCCGGAGCGGGTTTCCATGCCGGATATTGATATCGATTTTGATGATGAGGGACGATCCAAAGTAATCGATTACGTTATCGATAAATATGGAAGAAATCAAGTTGCTCAAATAATTACATATGGTACCATGGCTGCCAAGTCATCGTTAAGAGATGTAGGAAGAGTGATGGATATTCCTTTATCGGAAGTAAACAATGTTGCAGGAACATTTCCTACACACCTAGGAGCAAGTTTAAAAGCGGTATTGGCAGAAAAAGATATCGACAAAAAACTAAAGGAGTCTATGAACTCCGATGATGTCGAAAAGGCGTATAAGTTTAGAGCATTGGCAGAGCGCGATGATGAGATTGGGCTCATGGTCAAAACTGCAAAAAAGCTGGAAGGCTCCGTTCGAAATACAGGAATACATGCCTGTGGGGTTATCATAACTCCAGACGACATTACCAATTACATTCCAGTTTCTATTGCAAAAGATTCGGATTTATTAGTAAGTCAATTTGACAACAGTGTAGTTGAAGATGCAGGGCTTTTAAAAATGGATTTTTTAGGTCTTAAAACCCTAAGCATCATTAAAGATGCCGTCGCATTGGTTGAAGATAAAATAGGTGAAAAAATAGACATTGAAACGGTTGATCTTGAAGATGAAGAAACCTATCGCCTATTTCAGAGAGGTGAAACCCTTGCCATATTTCAATATGAGTCTTTAGGTATGCGAAAACATTTACGTGGACTCAAACCAAATAAATTTGAAGATTTAATCGCAATGAATGCATTGTATCGTCCTGGTCCTATGCAATACATTGAAAATTTTATAAAAAGAAAACACGGTCAAGAAAAAATCGAATATGATCTTCCAGCAATGGAAGAGCATCTCGAAGAAACCTATGGTATTACTGTTTATCAGGAGCAAGTAATGCTTCTGTCGCAAAAGCTTGCTGATTTTACAAAAGGTGAAGCGGATGTCTTGAGAAAGGCAATGGGTAAAAAGAAGAAAAAATTAATTAACGAACTATACCCAAAGTTTCTTGAAGGTTGTAAAAAGAATAATCATCCAGAAGAAGTTGTTGAAAAAATATGGAAAGATTGGGAGCATTTTGCTTCTTATGCATTTAATAAATCTCACTCTACTTGCTATGCATTTATTGCTTTTCAAACAGCTTATTTAAAAGCAAACTACCCACAGCAATTTATGGCAGCTGTCTTAAATCATAATAAAAACGATATTTCTAAAATTAATTATTATCTCCGAGAATGCAAACGGATGAAAATTAAAGTTTTAGGACCAGATGTTAATGAAAGTCAAATGAAATTTACCGTTAATGCTCTTGGCAATATTCGTTTTGGCTTATCAGCACTTAAGGGTGTAGGCGAAGGACCTGTACAGGAATTGCTTCGGGAACGTAAAGAAAATGGAGACTACTCAAGTATTTTTGATATCTCAAAAAGAGTTACAGCTCGAAGTGTAAATAAAAAATGTTACGAAAGCCTCGCCTTGGGTGGTGGTTTTGATATATTCGGTTTGAATAGGATACAATATTTTAGTCCATCTGCCAATTATGATACTCTAATTGAGCATGCCGTCAAGTATGGTGCAACCTATCAAAATCAAAAAAACGATAGCAACAGTTCTTTGTTTGGCGACATTAGTGAGTTAGTCCTAGAAGAACCTAAAATAAAGGAAGTAGAAGAATGGCCTGACATTGTCAAACTTGAAAAGGAAAAAGAAGTTGCCGGAATCTATATAAGTGGGCATCCACTGGATAATTATAAATTGGAGTTAGAACATTATGTTGATTGTAGTTTGGATCAAGTGCACAACTTTACAGATGGAACCGTAAAAATTGCCGGACTGATAACTGATGCCATGCACGGAATTTCACGTAGAGGTGTAGGCTATGGCAGGTTTACCATGCAAGATTATGTGGGGTCCTTTGAGACTGGATTATACAGGGAAGAATATCAAAGATATAAAGACCTATTGCATAAAGGGCAAGTAATTTATTTAGAGGGACGGCATATTCGAAGTCGAACCAACGATAATATGTTTTTTAAGGTTACTGAAATAAAATTACTTGATAGTCTTACTGCTGAGTTAACTAAGAGTATTACGATTCGCATGGACATCCAAAAAATAACCCAAGAATTTATTGATGAATTGACTGAAGTTTGTTCTAAAAATACAGGTGAGCATAGTCTAAAATTAAGGATTGTAGATAAAGAAAATGAAAGTTCTTTGGATTTTATATCAGAAGAAATGAGGATAAGTGCTACAAGTGAATTTATTGATTCTCTTAAAGCTCAGGGATTAAGTTATAAACTCAATTGATGTTTAAGTAATTATTCGATAAATCAAATTAATTTATATTTCTTCTTTGTGAAAATTGATCGATTATTTAAATATTTTTATGTTACTTCAAGCGTTAATATTAGTATGATGAAAAATATATTTAGTGCCTTAGTGTTGTTGATTTCTATTGGATTAATGTCTTGCAAATCGGATGGCAATAGTACTTCCCTTGATCTGATGAAGCACGGGTTACCGATCAAAATAAATGCTCCTATAGATTCAGAAATAAAAACTACCGACTATGGGTTTGCGAAGGATGTTACGATTAGGAGTGGTGAAGACTACCACATTCAAATTGTTGCCTCTGATGCAAGTAAATTTGATCTTGTAAAACTCAAAGCCGAAAAAATGCAAGAAGCTAAAAATGGTTTATACTTTTCGAAAATAATTGAAGAAGATGATAATGGTTTTATATTTGAAAAGAAAATAGATGATACCCGTACTAATTATGATTTCCGTTTTATTAAACTTCAAGGAGATAAAGAATACGTTTTTCAAGCTGGACTAATCGGTAAATTTACCGAAGACCAAATTCGAAAAATGTATCGTTCGGTTAAGTAGAATCAACACCATCTTTTCTGGCAACTCAAAGAACTAAGAGAATTTCTGGACAAGCTCACACTAACTGAACTTCCTGACAGACACGTGGCTTATCAAGCTAGTGATTACAATTTTAATTGGTTCTATTATCATCAATTATTTTACCAATCATGTCTGATTCTTTCAATTCCAATTCTTTTATGTGATTTTTAATTGCTTTTATATCACTTCTTAATGATCTATTGAGTGTCATTACTATTTCTTTATAGCGCTTGAGAAATTTATAACTATTTTTTAAATCCTTAGCTTTTCTTAAGTCGTTTGACAAGTTATTCCTGTAATGATTCATAAAATTTATCATTGTTCTATTTGGTGATTTTTTTTGACTTAGTAGTACTTGATAAACATCATTTACTTCTATAACATATTTTGAAAATGAAATATTGATATTTAAAATATAACTCTGATAGTTTTCTATTTGATTCACTTTATAGTTATTGAGCAACTCAATTTCATTGTCTACATTGGTATATATCTCAATAGCGCATTTTTTAACAAATCGTATTGCTGAGTTAAACTTGTTATTTAGAGAAACCCCTTCTTTTAGAGCTTCCTCCAGTTCCTTTAATAATTCTAAGTGATATTTTATTTTGTTGATTATTGATCTATATTCGATTAAATCGGAATTGAGACTTCTATCCTTGTAGGAATTTATTTTCTCCTTTAGTATTTTTTTCTTTTGATTAAGCTTCACTAGTTTGGTAGTAATTACTTCTATTTCATAATCAAGTAAATCAATTGATTTAATCAGGTCCTTATATTCCAATGATAATTCTAAATAGTGTTTCTCATACAATTCTAATTTTAATTCACGGGTTCCAATTAAGCTTAGATATAAGGATTTAAAGGTTCTCTGCGAAATGTTTTCGATTTTAGAATTCTTTTCTCTTATTTCCTTTTCGATTTGAATTAATCTTGATTCAAATTCATTTTTTCGTTGAAGAAGGCTTTTGTAATGAGACTCCGTCATTTCAACGCCTTTTAAATCTTTGATTATATTTTTGAGCTGTCTGTTCAAATTATTTTATTTGGTGTGTTCTGATCTATGTTTTTCAAGTTACCATAAATTTCGTAATTGAAAATTATAACGATCAAATGTGAGCAAAAAAAAAACTGAGTCACTCTAAAAGAATAACTCAGTTTTTTCTGTACTAGAAGATAGAATATTAATTTCCTCCTTCCAATAATTTCTTACTCTTCATTAATTCATCGTCTGAATTATCTTTTTTCTTAATAGGTTCTAAAGACATCATTTCCATTTTCTTTCCTTCTTCACCTTCCAGTCTTCCAATATCTAATCTTAATGAAAGTTCGTGTGATCCATTATTGTATGTCTGAAATTCGTGTCTAGATGTATTGTAGGAATACGCAAAATTGAAACTATTAATTCTTGTTCCAATTAAGAAACCTAAACGCTCATCTGCTCCAACAGTATAACTTACGCCACCTAAAAATTTCTCATCCAAAAAACGCAACAATACATTAATATCGACATGCGTCGGAACTTGGTTTAGTGACTTATAAATTACAGATGGTTCTACTTCCATATCTGACTTAGCAGGTCTGAATATATAACCCGCATGTACGATATACCCAATTTGGGTACTATCTACCAGAGGTTCTCTATCTGTCAACCTTGTACTCAACAAAGATGGCAACGATATACCATAGGTGATCTGATTGTTGTACTTACCATATACACCAAAAGAAGCACCAAAATAGCTGGCTCCATCAAGTCTTTGCGCAAGGTATGTATCGTTTGGATTGACTACCCCATTCTCATTCCAATCACTGCTGATCCCATGCGTAAGGTATTCTGCCGAAAGGCCAATTCCTAATTTATTGGTAGGGCTTGCAATGGTATATGAAAAAGAAGCTTGTCCTTTTGTAGTTTCCAAAACACCTACCTTATCCGTTAGAAGCATTAGTCCTACACCAACTCTGTTGCCTATGGGCCCATCGTAACTCAATGCAAAAGATTTGGGCGAATCATCAAAACTTGCCCATTTACTTCTGTAGTTTACCAATAAATGGTGGTAATAATCTTTTCCAGTGGCTCCAGGATTTATTAATACTGGGTTTAGAAAAGCTTGAGAGCTCAAATACCGCTCGTCAAAATATCTTTCTTGCGCATTTAGTGCAAAAATCATCATCATACTAAATGCTAGTGTTAATATTCTTTTCATGAATTTTTGATTGTGTCTTGATTGCAATACCTCAACTGATGAACAGTTTGTATTAAAATCACTTCTATGAAAATTATAATTCATTGATAAAAAATTATCTATGCTATTATCTTAAAATGGTTACTGTTCCTTTATAAACGATATCTCTATCATTATCTCGCTTCCTATTTACAACATAGAAATAAGGACCTTCAGGCACTGCCGTACCATCAGTAGAAATCCCGTCCCATTGTCCTGTATAATCCAAAGAAGAATATACACGTTCTCCATATCTGTTGAAAACATCTAAACAAAGAACATCATCGCTGCAATTCTCGAAAAGAAATACATCGTTTGCTCCATCTCCATTAGGAGTCATAATGTTAAGTCCCATATAACAAGGCTCTGTGTCAGTTGTATCTCGGCAACTCTGAAGTTCAAATAAATTATCCGCAGTACAACCATTAATGTCCGTAACAGTAAGGAAATAATTTCCAGCTGGTAAATTTTCTTCTGTAGCTCCATCACCTTCTGAAGACCAAGCATATGTAACAGCTCCCGCTCCAGTACCAACTATAGTACTTAATATTCCATCGGACGCACCGTTTTCTACACATTCACTACTCACATCAGTATCCAATTCTATAGTTATTGGGTCTGGTGCGGTTAATGCAATCTGCATAACTTCTGACCGTCCTTCACCATCTGTTACGGTAACCATATTGGTCCCGGCGCAAAGACCTGTTAAATCAACAAAAAATGTATTTGATGTAAAGCTTACTCCATTAGCATCTGCTGTAAATGGCGGCACACCACTAATTACATTTATTCTTGCGGTTCCATCACAAGATCCTGGACAAGAAACATTAAATCCATTAAAATCTGAAGTTACAATTGCCGGATTATCCAATACAAAATCAGGTATTGTTATAATTGTATCAAATGGCATGCAAAGAGAATCTTGATCCATTACTATACATCCCATAGCATCTTCAACTTGTAAGGCATAGCAAGCAGACTCTACTTTAAAGATTCCTGTATTGTTCGAACTTGCTGTACCAGTCGCATCAATTATTGAGTAGGTATAACTTGCATCATATCCACCAGCAGCTGTAAAATTAAAGCATCCAATTGGATTGTTTGTATCTGCATTATCAGTAATGGTAACATCTGTAATTTCTAAAGAACTGCTTGGACCAGTGATTGAAAACATCATTGTTTCTGTTTGTCCATTTTCCGTTGCCGTTACTGTATAATCTCCAGCAGGAAGATTTACTAAGTTTGTACAATCAAGACCAGCAATAGGTCCAGTAACACTACAAACAGGATCACATCCTCCTCCCATAGTAACCGTTGCTGCTCCTGTTTCGTCACCAAAACAAATTAACTCAGAGCTAGTTACATCCACAGATAAACTTATTGGTGAAACTGAATCATCGATAATAAAACTTGCTGTATCCGTACAACCTGTTGCCGGGTCTGTTACTGTCAAATTATAAACTCCAGCATCAAGACCAGTAGGTTTATTCGGTGGTGCCACTAACGGATCCCAATTGAAATTCGGAGTTGGAGCAACATTATTGGTAATAGAAAGCGTAATACTTCCTCCATCATCACATCCTGCATTGGTAGTTGTACCAGATACTTGTATCATTGGTTCAGCAGTAATAATTGCTGATGTCGTTGCGGTACATCCTGTCAATGGATCTGTTACCGTAACCGAATATGTATTTGGAGGCAAATCCATTGGACTAAACCCTATTACATTTGAAGGGCTCCAATTAACCGTTGCATTTATTATATCCGTTGTTAGCAGTAAAATACCACCCGAATTACAATCCGAATTTTTATCAACCATGATAGTAGCCGTCTCTCCACCACCCGTTACTGTTACATTAAACGAACTGCTTGATGAACAATCATTTTCATCTGTACATGTCACGGTATACATTCCAGCTGACAAACCAGTTGGATTTTTTTCATTGTTTGATATTGGCGTTGGTCCAGTCCACACACAATTGATTGTACCTGTACCTCCCATGCATGTAATATTAATACCTGCAACTTGCGTGCACGTTCCTGCTATTGCAGATCCTTCTATTACAATAGGATCAGGTGCATCAAGAGTAAATGAGTTATTGACAATATGACCTTGATCTATATCAGTTACAGTAACTGAATAGGTTCCTGCATCTAATCCAATAATAGAACTATTTGTTCCGTAGTCAAAATTACTTCCTTGTTTTGCCCATTCGAAGCTATACGCACCACTTCCTCCAGTACAGCTTAATGAAATAGATCCATCAAAACCATCCCAACAGGTCGGGTCTACAGTAGTATCATCACATATCACTGTACAAGAAACCAAAACACTTCCAGGCTTAAGATTAAAATCTGTTATTAGCTCACTGGCACCATTGGTAAACTCAATACCAATCTGATCACTTACAAATTCTATATCCGATGTAGATCCACAATCACCTTCTGTTTGAAAACATAAGGTATAAAGCACAGCACCATCATCCAATGAATTTCCAGCAACTGCACCAGTCAATTCATTCCAAGTCATTCTGAGTTTTTCGGCATTAATCGAATTAAACTGAGGACTTGGACTAAGTCCGGGATTAATATTTAATACCTCAGTAAACTTCATAAAAGAAGAATCCCAAGTCATATTATATTGCATACTTCCGATCGAATCAAAAGAAAGAACTGTAAAATCTACACAAGCAATACCATTTTGACCAACCGTATCCGAAGCTATACAAATCGAAAAAGGATCTTCTGCTGGAGGATCTATGCCCTCAACTACAGTCACTTTTCCATGATCCACCATAAATGTCAAATTCGTTGTTGAATCCACACTTACAAATTCATTAAACTGAACTTCTGTTGGTTCGTCAATAAAATTAACTTCCGTCATATCGCCAACAGCTCCGACAACATCAAAGCAAACTTCGAATAATGAAGTACTATCTGCAAATGTCAAAGGATTGGTAATAGAATTATCAAACCATACCCATCCAAGACGGCCTTGAGTATTTACGTTTTGAGTATTAAAATTACTTGGACCTATTACGAAGAAGTTTATTGCAGGGTTTAAATTTTGAATAGTATCATAACTTAAAACATTGGTGTCCCATTCAAAACTTCCTTGAAAAGTGGTAATACTAGTAAAGTTTACAACCTGTACTGGAAAACATACGTTTCCACCTACTGGTGCATCATATTCTTTAACAACATATCCAACTAAAGAATCACCTCCCATCATACCTCCGCCACAACCGGGGCCTTCCAAGGTAAAATCAAGCATATTGGCATCAACGCCAAATACATTGCCATTAAGATCCGCGATTTCAATTTGTTGAGGTTTATACGGATGATCTGTAACAGATAAGTTACTTGTTGCACAAGGCTGACCTATTCCATCAAGTACAAGCGTAAACAAACGTGTTTCATCAGGAATAGAAATACCATTTAAATTAAACCATGAAACGGTAATAAATCCATCCAATCCGTCTTCGGTTGTCGCAGGAGTACCTATAGCTGATGCTACATTAGGGTCCTCTACGTAGAAAAAATCTTGTAAATCTTCTGTGACGTTTGTAATAGAAGCATAGCTTAGAACTAATGAATCCCACGGCACCCAAAATTGTACACTAATTAGGTCATTAAAGTTACTTACATAAACATCAATTTCTACTTGTTCTCCTGGTGCAGGATTAAGATCAGTGGTCCTAAAATCCACATTTAGCTGTGCACTTAGGCTGCTACCTAAAACAAATAAAAATATAATGGTTTTATAGAGTCTTGACATAGTCATGATTTTAAAAAGCAAAATTAATAATAACTACCCACTAATGAGTAATATTTATATTATAAAAATTATATATATAAATAAAACAAGTCAATTTTTGTTCTATTTTACAACTAGTAAACGTTTCATACTAGTTTTCTGTGTTACAAATAACAAAAATCAGGCTTACTTATGTCAATAAAAGTAAAAGCCTGATTCTTGTTAAATATTTCATTTATTACTTGACTAACAACATTTTCTTAGTCGCCGTTTCCTTATCCGTAGATATTTTGTAGTATAAAACCCCATTTGTTGCTTTATTCTCCGCAGAAAACTCAATAGTCTGAAGTCCTTTCTCAAAGAAATTACTTGCTCTCGTCAACGTTTTTCCAGTTACATCGAATACTTCGAACAATGCTACTCCATCGTTTGGCATATAGAAATCAATCATCGTATTGCTATTAAATGGATTAGGACTGTTTTGATATAACGTAAGTGCTTCTGTAACTGCATCTCTGAAGTTTAGATTTACATCAAGTACTTCTAATTCATTGTTATACGCTTCTGCTTCAGTTACATCTGAACTTAAGTAAACATTAGCTTTAACATTAGAACTTGTTTTTGCAACAAATACTAGGTCAAACAAATGAGCATTTTCTTGTATCGAAATTGCTTCAGGGCTATTCCAACTTATTGTTATTCTACCTTCTTCAGAGTAACTAAGTCCGATATTTTCCATTCCCATATCTAGTGAAGCAGCTCTTGCATCTACAAATTCCATTGTAGAGTTATCGTAGTTCAGTGTAAACTGCATTCCAAACAATTGATCTTCATTGATAGACTTTAAAGAAATTACTATTTCTTCGTTATCAATAAATCTATTGCTTTCTGCTTCTAACTCAAGTGATTTAAGATTTCTACTGTTGACTGTTCCAGCCTGTAATTTATTTGGCTTAGCCGTAGCATTTACATCTCCAACTTTGACAGCAACAAAATCATTTGTCATTATATCAGATCCAATTTGATGTATATAAATTTCCTCTAAAAATGGCCATGGATTCTCATCATTATTAAATGATTGTCCTTTATCCACGAATCTCCAACTCTCATTTTGTGGTAATTCATTGTAAATCCCTAGGATCAATTTTCTAAGTTCTACTAAATCAATAGCACTTACAGACTGATTGTTATTAACATCCGCTGCTATTAGTTTATAAGGACTTGAAAGATTTTCTAAGCCTAAGATATGTCTCTGAATAAGAACTAAATCCAAGGTACTTACTCCATTAAGATAGCTATCATCTTTGCTTGCCGTCAGGTTGTAATCTTTAGACCACAACGTATTGTTAAAGGTATATAATCCACTTTCTCCAGTCATATTGTATGACATATCGTGCGTCTCCATTGACTCTAGTCGAATGTTTACCTCTTCCACATCAATATTTTCTTCTGTTTCCACTTTACCTGATATTCTTGGGCTTGATCCCAATTGACAAACATCACCATTTGCTTGAATATTTACGGTAGTCTCACAGAAATCATAGTTTCCACTATCATCAAAAACATAAATTCTAACAGTTCTTGCTCCTAATGAATCACATGTATAAGTTCTGTGTGTATCAGTCACATCTGTGCTAAAGGCAAAATCCAAATCATTATCACAATCATCAGCGCTTCCAAGATCAAAATCTTCAGCCCAAATTTGAATCATTGGGTCTCCATTACTAAACATAGAATCCATAACTACTGTAGTAATACCTCCATAGCAATAAGGTGTAGGTAATTTGTCATCAACAACATCTACAATATATGCGCATTCATCATTGATATTACCACACATATCCTCGATATACCATCTTACTCTGTATGCTTCTAAACTTAAATCTAATCTATCAGATCTACCTGTACCTTCAGCTATTAAAAACTGATCAGGGAAACTAGGATCGTCAATATTAACAGTGTGTACTGTATATCTATACCTGTGATCAGGAATAGCATCTCCTAAACACGCTTCTGTCGCATCTGGTCCTACTAAATCAATAGAAGTAAAACATGATTCTGGATCTGGTGAATACCACGTATCAACTGGACAATTAGAAAGAACAGCAGGTATAGTTCCTTCAACTTTCAAAATCTGAGTATTTGAATAATATCCTGTAGTACTTGAACTATTAGGTTCATATACACAGTGATCTATTACCACCCAAGTTCTAATTATTTTAATACAGTATCCTTCAACACCTTCAAAATATTGATCTTCCCATCTGTACGAAATATTTGCACATCCTTCGTAATCATCGATTGGCGTATTATTAATTGTAGGTTTTCCGAATAAATCTTCAACCTCATCACAATCAATAACTTGATCTCTTGGGTATCTAATTGTTATCGAAGGTCTTGAGAAATATATTCTTTGTGTCAAACCTGTATTAACTTCTGTTCCATTCTTTTCATAAAAGAAGCTTCTTAATACATAACCCAAACCACATGACTCATCCCAATTCGTAAAGTCTTCTTTGTAGTACATTTCATAGCTTCCACATGCATTGGTTACATAAAGTGGTCCAGTAAGGTACCAACGATCTGATTCATAACTCGTACATGGAATTGTGTGATCATCAATATCTGGATATTCTAAAGGACTCTTGTCCTGAACTGTAACATTGACAACACAGGTACTATAATTTCCTCCAGTATCTGTTACTCTTAGAATTACTGCAATATCCTGACCAGCATCCGCACAACAGAATTGTAATCTATCTCTAAATCCATCTGCATCAACATTATCCGTATCAAAATCAACTTCATCTTTACATGGATGATCATCATCTACTCTTTTAGCAGTGTATTCCAAAGGAGAATCACAACTATCATATGAACCATCATCCAAAGAGATGGCTAACATCGTACCCCAACCATTATTTTGTAATGTCACAGTAGTATACTGATCACATACAGCGTGAGGAGCTTGACCATCAACAACTTCGATTTCATAAAAACAAGGCGTTTGATTTCCACATGCATCAATAGCTATGTATTTGATCCAATTTAAACCAAGTTCTAGTCCTTCTAAAGTAAAAGTTCTATCTCCATTATTTCTTGCAGCTTGGTAATTACCTGCTGGATCTAAAGGATCAAGATCAGAGTTTTTCTGAAATTCAACAATAAATGTAATATCCTCATTGTCCGTACATGCATCAGCTAGTATCTCAACAGAAGTACTATCTGAGTATTCTGGATGCCATGGTGTAACCGTTAGATTGGCCAAGCAATTGTATGTTGTACTAACAGTCAATGTATCTCTTGCTCCAAAATCTGAATCTTGAGGACAAACTACTGTTGGTCCAGCTTCATCTAAGATTTTAATAAGTTGATTTCTTTGTATTAAATCAGCTGTACACCAATCTATTATTGTCCAATTTCGGTCAATAACATAAGATGAAGGACTACATTTAGGTATGATATTATCGTTGTACTCTACATTGAATTTACATAGGTTCCCTACATACTCAAATGTTTCTCCGTCCAACAATACAGAACCCAAATCAGCTCCATCAAGATCTGAACAATCGATCAATACGGTTTCAGGAACGGTTATATCTGCCAATGTTTTCTTTTCGAAACAAATGGTGAATGTACATTCTTGACTTTCCTTACCTGAAGCATCTTTGGCTGTATATATGATCTCTCTCATTGATGAACAATGAGCAGTTTCTGGGACATGACATACATTACCTAACATCTTATCTGAGATAATATTTACCTCAACTTCATCACAATTGTCAGCTACATTACCTGCGATATTGGAATCAAAGTATGATATGCTTTCAACACTAAGAAACGCTGCATTTATTGTTGTTGTACCATCATGATCTAAGCTAATAGTCCATGGTAGGTCTAAATTTGCATCATTGGTTTGAATACTTTCTAATCCTGCAATTTGATATACTCTACCTGCAAGAACCAAAGTTCCCAAATAGATATCACCGCTGTTATCAATTACTCTAACCGTAGTAATTTGATCCAGATTTGTACCATTTAACAGTAATTCCACAGTCTCTGTAACTCCAAAATAACTTGGAGTTTGAGTTGGACCATCTAGATCGAATGATAGAACATCACCATCACCTAGGTCTGTATCTGTATAATCTGATACAAATAAGCTAAAGTTTTCTGCATCATCTAATACCAAGGAATTATCAACGGTACATTCAACGGTGATATCATCAAGACAAACCAATTCAGGAGCAATTTTGTCCTCAACGGTCATATCTCCCCAACATGGGCTATCATTATCTGGTAGGCTCACCATAACTTTCCAAGCTCCTCCAATAAAACTACCATCAATAATAGGATAACCATCAGCAGAAACTGCCAAACCTGTTATCTCATTATCATCTGCGTCCAAAATCGTAACAACGTAAGGGCAAAGTGGATCACCTATACCGGAATCATCCGATAATGCTCTAGCAGGATATATTTCTGCTTCGCAATTATCATCTAATGATACCTGAATACTTCCGTTACACGCTAAAGGACATTGTGCAAAAGCAGTTTGGCTCAAGAATAAGCTCAATAAAACTGCACAGAACGACATTGTCATCCTGTTTACATTTTTCCAATTTCTGTTTGTTAAATTTACCATTCTCATGTGTAAAAATCTGTTTTTGATTTTTTACAATTTTGTAAAATCTCTGTTCGTTAATGCGGTCAGATTTCTTGAGAGATGTCAAGGATTAAGGCCTTTAATGGGGGGAGAAGGCCTGTGATATTATAGTTCTTATTATACTAGTTGGTGTTCCAGTGCAAATCGAATAAGATTTACAGTATTTCGAACACCTAATTTTCTCATTATATTTTTTCTATGTACTCCAACTGTTTGATCACTTATAAAAAGTTCTCTTGCTATTTCTTTATTATTTTTAGCTTGTGTAATAAAGTTTAGTACTTCTTGCTCTCGCTTTGTTAGTTTTCTGATAATCATAAACCGATCTTCGTAAGCACTTTTGACTTTACGACCGTTTGCCAATCTTTTAATATTTGGAGGCGTAATATGCAAGCCTGGTGCTATATAAGTTTCATCAGCTCTAATTGCTTCTACAGCATCAGTAAGATTATCTACATTATTTGATTTAAGAATATAACCTAATGCTCCTTTTTGCAAAGCTTCTTTTACATACCTGTAATCATCGTACGATGTTAGTACACAAATCTTAACGGTTCTGAATAATTTTTTTAGCTCAGGAATGAGCTGTAGACCATCGGCGTCTGGCAAATTTAAATCCAAGAATACGATATCAGTATCAATGTTTCTATACAAGAAATCTTTAAGCTCTTCAGCACTATTAAGAATTGCAGACATATGCAAACCAAGTTCTTTTTTGTGCTCGACTATTGATTTCATACCTTCTAAAAAAAGGTCTTGTTTATCAACAAATACCGCTTTTAACAACGCCATAAGTTTGTGTAAGTTTTTCGATTATAAATTAGCGATCACACCATTCCTGATGTAGACCACATACATTCCTTTAAAAGCAAATCATATGCCAAGTTTTAATCTATTGGTGTTCAATATATTACATTACATTTAATCAAAATATGAATCCGATTGTATTACAAGGTCTTGCGTCTCATTTTTAAAAGAAAATACAAATCCTTTTTGAATACTATAAGACCCTAAATTTCCAGATTTATCACAACAAATTATCGCTAGTTGAAAATCAGTTACGTTTTGCTGTTTTATTATTCTTTTTATAGCTTTTTCACTTGCTTTTTGTGGTGAATCTCCTTGTCTCATAAATTCCACAGTGAGAAAAGTGCAGCACGTTTTTAGGGCTAATTCGCCCATTCCAGTTGCTACAGCTGCTCCAATTTCATTGTCTACAAAAAGTCCGGCACCTATTATTGGTGAATCTCCTACCCTACCTTCCATTTTATAGGCAAAGACCACTTGTAGAGCAAGCTCGACCAGATTCTTCTTGCCATCTAAGCATAACATACCTATAGTGTCGTGTAATTCGGAATTTACTTTTGGGGCGTACTTTTGAGTTTTTTCCCATTTTTGAAATTCCTTTTTTGATGCTTTGGTGAGAAGATTCTTTTCTTTAAATCCCTTGCTAATAGCAAATTTTTTTGCGCCTTCTCCAACAAGCATTACATGAGGAGTAGACTCCATAACTTTCCGCGCTACTGAGACAGGATGTTCGATGTCTTTAAGGTATGAAACGGAACCTGCATTACCCTTACTGTCCATGATGCAGGCATCTAAGGTAACTGCACCCGATCGATCTGGACGCCCTCCTAATCCTACGGATTGGTCTTCTTTGTTTGACTCAACATAATTTATAGCTTTCTCTATAGAATCAAGAGATCTATTCTTTCCAACCCATTTGGGATTGTTTAGCGTTTCCCATCCAATTTGATTGGCTTTTTTATTGTTCCAAGTGGAAATTATAAATGGAAAATTATAGTGATTTGCATTAGATGTGCCCATGAATTTGCTTCCAACAAAAAGCAAGGCTAACCTTTCAAGAAAGTATCGTCTATTAAACATAAACATCTAGGTTTACGTAAATATGCGAATAATGGCATTACTACCCAAATTTAGGTAGTTAATATATTATAATAAAATCTATTCTTTGATGACCTTGATGGTCTTTGTGATGTTATCAGATTCCAAGTACAAGAAGTATACTCCTCTATTAAGCTCATGGATTACAGGTAAGATGAATTCATTTTCACCAGTGGAAATGTATTCGAAATCATCGAATATCATATGCCCTAAGTAATTGAAAAGTTTCATTTCTACCTTGGCTTCGTACTCACCATATATTTTCAACTTGGCATTTGTTGATAATACAGGGTTTGGATACAATTGAGCGTTTAATTGGACTTGATCCAATTGAGGCCCATTTGGAATGCTGTTGTGTGGCATTGCGCGAAATACATTTTTTTGCATTAGAGTAATATCAGAATTCCTCATAATTATATCATGCAATGTGGTATTTCGAATTATTTCTTTGTCGGTATCTGTGAATGCATTATCGTTCTCAAAATAAAATCTATCTCCTAATCTAAGATCTCTAAACTGGTTAGTAAGAATCGCATTCATTGTTTCTCCAAACATCTTACCAGGCAGATGATCTTCTGCTAACATGCCTACCCATGGATCGATTTCGACCATGGAATCATAGGTAGATTTCAATTCTGCTAAAGCATCTTGATTGTTGGTAATTATTTGTTCAAACGATGAATATCTTGCGAGACCAATATCATATCTTAGTGTATTGAAATCCGGCAATCTCGTTCTCTACCTCTTTGTATATTAATTGCAACCAAATCAAGACCAATCCCGTTTGTATTTTCAAAAAGTGAATTTCTAAGATCATCAATAACCTTACAATCCATCTCCTGTTGCATTTGAGTAGCCATTCCTTTTACAAAAGGATCGATTCCACCAGTCTCAACCACAGCCTCTGGATCAAAGTAAGATTTATTTAATTCCATATTACCAATGGACATTTCATTTCCTTCGTCGTCTAATCTTATAATAATTGAATTAACTAGTGTATGTCCAATTCTAAAAGCTGCTGCAGAAAAAACATTTGAAACAGTGGATCAATATTGGATTTGTAATTGGAATATTCAGGGATATTGATACCCATTGCAGGCAACCACTCATTGTAAACAATGCTTTGTATAAAAGCCCCAATGTACTTTCTCGCTCTTTGATAAATTAGTTCTCCATTCCAATTCGGATGTTTTTCACGAAGAATATCACACATTCTATTGTGTTCTTTGACAAACAGAGTGTGCATTGCAATTAAATTTGGATTCTCATTTGCTCTCACATCACCGGCAACAAATAATTTTTCACCGTCTTGTTGTCTTCCACTTTCCATATGCGGAGCATTGGGGTCAAAACCTTGATTAAAATCGCCATTAATACAATTCCATGGTAAAAATTCTCCATTTGATGAAGTCTTTAGTTTACCACTTTGTCCTTCGACTCTCAGCCAATCGGCTCTTTCTTTTGTACTTCCATAAATCATTGAGCCATCTATGTAAGAAGTAACTTTATTCGCATATCGTCTAGGGTTTTCAACTGAAGTTCCTGTTCCTTCCACATATTTAGATCGTGTAAAGGGTATCTCCCATCCCGGCATCATATCTTCATCATCCTGTGGCACAACAATACTGGCTGTTTCGTCTCCGTTTTCCACCAAACTTATATCATGATCAATAAATTGACCAAAGACCCAAACAAAATCACTTAAAATCAAATCATTATCGATCTGTTCTTTTTGTGAAAATATTTTATTGCTTATAACTCGTGGATTGGGAAGATTATCCGGAATTGCAGAATGGCCATCTGCATAATTTATTGTTTTAGAATTAGGCATTACCGCATTTACGGCACCCCATTCTTTATTCTCTATATTATTATTTGTACCATCAAAACTCCTTTTCTTGTGAAAATAAGCTTATATTAAATGATAAAATCAATATCAATATCAGTTCTTGCTTCTTACGCTGCATTAATTTAAACTTTTGCTCAAATTATTCCCCAAATTCTGGTTGGTTTTCAGAAAGCACAAATGTAGCTATTGAGTAACCAAAAAAAGAATAATAAACCAACTAATTATTAATAGAATAGCATCGTTATTCTATTGTGCAAATTAATACTGCTTTTGCGACATGAAAACATTGAATGAACCACAAATATATAAATATTTCTATAATTTGTAATCTTTTGTAATCAATCATATATGGTATATATGTTAAATCATTTTAAATTTCAATACACTTAAATATATCAAGAAACTTTAATATTGAAAAACTTTTTCATCATATCATTTTTTCTATCAATCCCAATGACCAATATCGCGCAAGCATTATTGTATAAAAATTTGCACACAACACATATAAGTACTAAAAATGATACCAATATTTTAGTTACAAATACAATCATCCCAGAATCCTTGGTTTGGGACACAAAAAACCTTAAAAAATCGGATTATAAGCTGTCCATTCAAAATAATATGATCGTCGTTGATCGTCAATCAGAAAATGGTATCGAAGATCATTTGATAGTAAGCTATAGAGTCTTTCCAGTAAACTTTGGGAAAACCATAGCCCATATTGATAGTACTAATGCAGACATAAGGGATCAACTCATCTATATCGGATATGATATTTACAATCAAAATAAATCAGAAAATAAAATTATTCAAGCCGAAAAACTAAACTATGGAGGAAGTTTTACCGAGGATTTTCATTCGGCAACAGCCAAGATTTGGTCCTGAATTCTAATTTGAATCTTCAAATGAATGGAGATTTAGGCAATGGATTAACCGTAAAAGCTGCCATATCAGATGAGAACATTCCCATACAAACTGAAGGAAATACACAAGTTTTACAAGAATTTGATAAGGTTTTTGTGGAGATTAGTAAGAACAATACAAAGCTAATTGCTGGTGATTACGAATTGGATGGTCCAAATAATTATTTCAGTAAATACTATAAAAAATTGAAGGGCCTTGCTTTTAGTAATCTTTCATTAATAGATAATAAATACCAACTGAAAACAAAAGGAAGCTACGCCATTTCTAGAGGGAAATTTAATCGACTTAATTTGGATGTGCAGGAAGGCAATCAAGGACATATAAGATTGCTGCCCAAACGAGCTCACAATTTATAATAATCCTATCTGGAACAGAGCGCGTTTACCTAGATGGGCGATTACTAACTAGAGGTGTTTCTAACGATTATATAATAGATTACAATCGTGCTGAGATTCAATTTACTGCAGAACAATTAATTACACAAAACACCAGAATAATTATTGAATATGAATTTGCAGATCAAAATTACCTGAGATCTATGTATACGGCTGGAAGTAAAATAAAAATTAATAAATGGGAATTTGATTTCAATATTTACAACGAACAAGATAGTAAAACTGCAACAGGACAAGCGGAATTAGATAGTTCTTCATTGCGGATTTTAAAAGAAATTGGAGACAAAACTAATCCATTTAAGGATGGTGTTTTCCTGCGTTCAGAAGATAATACGACTCCTTACACAAAACAATTTAATGAACAATATCAAGATTCTATTCTAGTCTACACTCCAGACACGACTGGCCTACTTTACAGTGCTTTTTTCACCGATGTTGGGGCGAATAATGGCAATTACAGCATTGATAATCAATCATTTGCAAATGGAAGAGTCTACAAATACGTTGGTGATAATCAAGGTAGATATCGAGCAGAAATCCGCTTAGTAGCCCCAGAAAAAAGGCAATTAAGCACGCTCAATACACGATATAATATTGACGATAATACTTCAGTATCTACAGAGATTGCAATGAGCAATGATGATAGAAATAGATTTTCCACCATGGGTGATCAAGATAATATTGGCTTTGCCCTTCGAACTCTAATTAATAATCAAAGCTATTTGGATTCAAGTAAAAATATCGTTATTAATTCATTTTTAGATATTGAATTAAAACAAGATAATTTTAGAGCCATCAACCCTTATCGTTCTGCCGAATTTTCCAGAGATTGGGATTTTCAAAATTTAAATCTAACAAACGAACTTTATGCAAATGTTGGAACAGGTTTAAAACTAAATTCCTATGGAGATCTTTCGTATAGTTTTTCACGATTCGCTGCAGAAAACCTTTATAAAGGAAACAACCACAACATAGATATTAATTTATCTCGATCAGGTTGGCATCTGAATTCCAAAAACAAAATTCTTTCGGCACAAAATGTTGATGAAAAAATAAAATTCCTAAGGCCAAATGTATTGC
Organism: Caprella mutica; assembly: GCA_947561585.1. Classification (NCBI taxonomy): domain Eukaryota; kingdom Metazoa; phylum Arthropoda; class Malacostraca; order Amphipoda; family Caprellidae; genus Caprella; species Caprella mutica. Next base: position 22,635 of record CANNZV010004652.1, read on the forward strand.
TAAGTAAAGTGCTACTCAACGAAAAACTTAAAGTGGGTGGCTATTTTGAGCACGAATTGAAAAGAAATAAATCACTGCATAGCCCTACCAGGCCTGAGGAAGGTTTTAATTTTAGTATTTATAAGTCTTTTGTTGAGATTATTCCAAATGACAATGCTTTATTGGGTGTTTCGTATCAACATAGACATGATCACTTTTTAATCAAGATTCGACATATGCTAAAGAGTATCAACTATACGGGCAATTCAGGGGCAATCCTAACTCATTATTGGATTGGAATATAAAATATAGAACGCTAAAAAGATCTACAAGTTTGGAAGTAGAAAAAAGCACCATTTTAGCCAAGCTTACACACAAGTTAAAATTATTTAATAACGGTCTAAGTTTGTCAACAATCTATGAAACAAATTCCGGTCAAGAACCTAAAATAGAAGAACAGTTTGTAGAAGTTCAAAAAGGAGAAGGGTCCTACATTTGGATAGATAGCGATCCAAAAGATTCTATACAACAGATCTATGAATTTAGTATTGCTCCATTTTCCGACCAAGCGAATTATGAAAAAGTAAATTTATATAACAATGAATTTATTAGAACATCTCGTTCACTTTTAAATCAAAGTTTGATAATCAATCCTAATAAATGGTTGAAGGATTCAGCTAAGAAATCGAAGAAAATAATTGGAAAACTTACTTGGCAGACCCGATATAAAATTGATCAAAAACTAAAGCAAGAAGATGATAATACTAAGATAAGTTTTATAAAATTTTCAGCTTCAGACAGCTCAACAACGGTTAGTTATAATGCATCTTATGACAATAGCTTATTCATAAATCGCGGAAATTCTGCCTTTGATGGCAGTCTAGGGCAGCGAATTCTCAGCAATCGCTTTGCACTTCTTACGGGGTCTGAAAGTAGAATAAATAGGGAATATTACACACGTTGGCGTATTGCTGTAGACCAAAAGTTAGACTTAGGCCTTGAAGCAAGCAAGTCCAGCACGACGACACAATCCCCTTTTAACAATAGAACATTTGACATCTCTGCTTTTAAAATTTCACCAAGCCTCAACTATAGGCCTAAAAGTAATTTGCGCTTTATTGGAAAATACAAATTCCAAACAAAACAAAATGATTCGAGCTTTATGGAATCTGCACAATTTAATAGCCTAAGTTTTGAGGCTACTTGGCGAAAAGCAAGCACAAGTAATTTTCAACTTAGTTTAGAATTAGTAGACATCAAATATGAAAATGGCTCATCTAACTCTTTACTAGAACTTGAGCTCTTGGAAGGCCTTAAATCAGGTAAAAATTATCTCTGGGATGTCTCATATACTAAGCGTCTTTCAAGTCAAATAGATATGATTATTGGCTATCAAGGAAGAAAAACCGGAACCAACAAAACAGTAAATTTAATGAGCGCACAAATCAAGGCTAACTTTTAACGTCATAGATTCAAAATAAAATAGGGTTGTACTCATAGAATACAACCCCATTTTATTTTTATAAAGCTAGATGACTAATCAAACTTTTTAAAAAACTTTTTCATTTGCTCTCCAGCTGCTTCTCTTCCTCCCAAACCAAAAGAAAGGGCGAATGCTACTGCTACTGATCCCAAAGTAAGACCAAATGCAAGATTTACGATATCATCTGCGATACCCATATATTTTAAAGAAATTGCTAAGAAAAGACCCAATGTTGCGAACCTTGCAATTGATGCAAGAGCTGGTGAATCTGAATTAGCGAAATACTCACTTACAAATTTTGAAACTTGGTTCCCTACTAAAAGAATGATTAATCCAAAAATCATGCTTCCTGAAAGATCAAGGATATTTCGCAATACTTCTGACAATTGCCCAAATTCTAACTTTTCAACAGCAGTTATTAATCCAAAAAACATTATAAAAAAGTACAAAGCTTTTGTTATTACTCCACTGAAAGATTTTCCACCAGTTATATTACTTATCCCTAGATTAGAAGCATATCGATCTACTTCTAAGTTTGCCAATAATTCTGTTACAATTCCTACAACAAATTTTCCTACAACCCAAAATACTACTAGCACTATACCCGCAGCCAAAATATTAGGAATTGAATCAAACAAAGATGTTAACATGTTTTTGGCAGGATCTGAAATCGTGTCCATATTTAATGTGTCCAAAGCAATCAATAAGATTGGTATGAAAACAAAAATGAATACTAACTGCTTTACTAATTTAGTAACATTAAAATCTCTACTCAAGCCATACTTGTCTGTAAACGTCTCTAATGTTCCAGAAATAAGGCCAACTGCTTCTTTCGCAATATTTGCTAAAACATATCCAGCAAATCCAATGATACCTGCTCCAAAAATATTAGGTATGTATGATGTGATTTCGGAAAGCATGTTTTGTAATGGTACAAGTGCATCAGAAACACCCATCATGTTCAAAACAGTAAGTAATACAAAGGTTAATACAAGATAATAAACCAATTTACTCACAGTTTTAGAAATACTAAAACTAGCATCTTTTGAGCTTGCAAGCTTAGAATCGATACCCGTATTTCTTAATAGTTTGTAGGTCATTCTTTTTAGAAAACCTGCGATGATAAAACCTACTATTAGAAGCAAAATAGCTGATAAAATATTTGGTAAAACGCTGCCAAATTTGGCACTTAGCGAACTCCATAATTGACTTATGTCAAATCCTTCCATTGTCTTTGTAATTTATTATTTAAGAAATTAGATTAGATAAATTTTGTTTTGATAATGTTAAGACTGCGTGAAGAACTCAAATGTCACAGTTTCAGGGCAATTTTTAACAAATTCAGTACTAAATGAGGTAAATAAGTAAGAAATCAGGAAGTATTTAAACTCGAAAGTCTTATTGACAATCTAATGGAGCTTCCTGTACAATGACAAGATGTATCGGATCACCCATAAGCAAACTAGAACCAGCTTTTGGAGTTTGATCCATAATAATAGCGGCACCTTGGTCTGTAATTTCTCCATTTTCGCGAATGTCGCCGATATTAAATTTACTATTGTTAACTACAAAGCGAGCCTGGTTTAAAGGTTGACATCTCAGGTCAGGAACTCGAAGATTTGCTCCATCATTTTTACTAACGATAAACTGTAAACCATCACCTTTTTTAATTTTTACGCTTGATTTTCTTCCACTCTTAGAATCTATGAGTTGATCGTTGTACCAAACCTCTAAAATATGACCAGATTCTCCGGGATCATATCGCGTCCCTTTGATCGAAGAATTTATACTTAGATATGAAAGTTCCTTTGATTTATTGCTGTAATTCGAACCATATAGAATGCTAACATCATCAAAATTAATCTCATCAGCATTATACTTTGTTGTTGTGACATATATTTTTCTATTCTCCTTAACCTTTGCTCCTGCCTTAGGATTCTGACTAATTACCATACCGCCAGGCACGCCTACTTTGTGAATAGAATCATTTACTATAATCGTAAAACTTTTTTTCAACGCATCATTTTCGGCTTCGATCAAGGGCATATCTATGTAGTTGTCCAAAGCAATCGATTGCCCATGATTGGTATATATTCCTAACCAGAACAATACTGCCGCCAGAATTATTCCTACAAATAATCCAATTAATATTAATTGTATAAAAAAAGCTTTACTTGTCAAAAAACTAAATAATTTGTTCACTCTTATTTTTTATTTTTAAAAGCGAATTCTAAAATATTGTCAATAAACTCCAGTGGTTTGTAGCCGTTGATTGCACTTTGATGAAAAATGCATGTCGCAGGTGTCATGCCTGGCAGTGAATTGACCTCAATAATAACAGTTTCTACTCTATTCTCAAAAACCCTGACAAAAGCATCAATTCTTGCATATCCTTGGACATTTAAAATCTTTGCTGCTTTTTCAAAGTCTGCTTTTACTTGAGATGCAATATACTGATATTCATCCGTATTGTTTCCAAATCTAGCTGGAGTTATATTTTGCCCCTCTCCAGCCAAAAACTTTTCTTCTAAACTTAATATTTCTTCACCAGCTAAGGCTTCAGATGGCTCGAATATTTCATATTCTAATGTTCCATCTTCTTTCAAATGAGTCAATAAGCCACCCGTCACTTCCAAAAAATATTTGGCATCATTTCGACTGATTCGCTCTTCTAATAAAACTTGATCTTTTTGTGGAAACTCTTCATTAAAAGACAATCCCAGACTTGATCTCAATCTTGAATCTAACAACTCTTCTTTTCTGAAAATTGCTGTCAAATAATCCTGTAGAGTATTGCGATCCTTTATTAGCATCACTGCAGAACTGCAGCCATCATCAACAGGTTTTAATATAAAGGGGTAATCAAAGTTATCTTCAATTTGGATGATATAAGAATGCTCATCTGAACAATAATCTATTTTATTAATTAAAAATTGATCTGTGACAATAAATCCATTTTCTTTTAATTTCTGAATAGTATTGTATTTATTAATGGTAAGACTACTGCTCATTGGTCCTGAGCCGTTGTAAGGAATCTCATGCAAATCCAATAAAGCTTGAAGTTCGCCGTCTTCTCCCGGTCTTCCATGAAGAGCTATAAAAACTCCTTCCACCAGATTAGAAAGTTCATCAATTGAAATTTTCTGAGGGCTAAATACTGCGGCATTATTGATATACTTATCCAATAAATCTTTCCCTTCAGTTCGAAGCTCTTCAATTAATGGATGTAGTTTAAAATTAAGCACCTTGTCCCTAATGTCATCTGCATTATCCTTCAACAATAAATTTATCGGCAATTGATAAAAACCAAAACCATTCTCTTCTTTATTTAAAAATATGGGAATCGGTTCATATTTTTTTGAACTTGCCAATTTTTCAAATATGTTTCTTCCGCTTTCTACTGAAATGTGCCTTTCAAAAGAATAGCCCCCAAGAATTACTGCAATCTTCTTTTTATTTGAATCCCCAGATTTATTATAATTCAACAAGCCGTCCAATTTTCTTATCAATGCATCATGTATTCCATGATGCATTGTTTGTAATTTTCGCTCTTCCAAAGATTGCCTGATGATAAAACTAATAAGCTGCGAAGGATTTAACCCTAGCTCGGCCGCCTGATGAAAGAAGAATGAAGAAGGCAGCATACCAGACGTTGTATTCGGATCATTCAAGAAAACCGTACCATCAATAGTATAAAATCCATCAATTCTGGCATAGGTATTAAATCCAAATAATTCAAAAAGTTTGATACACTCCGATTGAATTTTACGAATTTCCAGACTCTCCAGATCAATTGGCGTCAGCTTTCGACTTAAACCGGGTAGATACTTGGATCTATAATCAAATAATTCATCACCCTTAACAATTTCTGTTGGAGGCAGTGCCATGGATTTGCCATCTTCCTTTCTAAGAACAATGCAAGAAAATTCTCGACCTTCAATGAAGGATTCTATTAACACTTTAGACTCAGAATAATAGCCCTGCATTTCAAGATCCAAATCTGAATTTTTAAAATGTTTTTCTATTTTTTGTAATACTTCTTCTGGATGGTAAACTATTTCCGATTCCATGTATATAGGCAAGCCAATCCCATCCCTTATATCTGTTAATGATCGAATATATCCAACTTTATCCGTAATTTCCCAATCTTCTTTTTTCAAGTTTCTAATGAAAAATGCATCATTAATCGCTTTATCTAAAATATCATATTTTTGAGAATTATCACTAATGTCCAAAATACTTACACCAATAGAAGAACCCTGATTTGCTGGCCGTATAACCAAATGAGATGAAACTTTATTTTCAATTTCTTGATATAAATTTTTCCTATTCTTGCTACTCAACCATTCTTCTTTTTTAATTGACATGCTGGTTGGCGAAGGAAACCCCGCCATCAACATCCAATCTTTTTGGATGGTTTTATCCATTCCTAAAGCAGAAGCAAGGACCCCACTACCTGTATACGGAATATTTAGAGAATCTAACAATCCTTGAATCTGTCCATCCTCACCAAACAACCCATGTAGGGCCAAAAAAGCTATATCGATATGGTCTTTTAGATTTTCAAAATTTATAGTATTTCCAATCTTGGAAGCAATTTCTTTCTTTTTTACGATTGAAAGATTTGCTATAGACTCAATATAAACTTGGAATTGATTTGGACTAGAGGGTAAATCTTCGACAGGGGGATAAAAATCTCTTATAGATCCTTTGTATACAAATTCCCATTCCAGTAAAATAAGTTGATTAAAACTATCAACAAAAATGGGAATTGGTTCAAATATATTTTTATCTAAATTATCGTAAACTGTACGACCACCAGCAAATGAAATCTCCCTTTCCCCTTGAAGGACCACCAAAAAAACGCCAACTTTTATCCTGTTCATAACCAATAAAATCTGAAACTATTTTAAACTGATAAAATTGTACAACATGTAATAAAATTAAAAATGTCTTGTTAGATCAACACTATAAAATTCATTCTAATTACATTTATAAACAATGCCGAATATATTACAATTTAATTTAATTTGTATTGAATGAATAAAGAGATATTAAGATTGGCGATTCCCAACATAATTAGCAATATCTCGATCCCATTATTGTCCACTGTAGACACGATCCTTATGGGCCAATTATCAGCACGGCATTTAGGAGCTGTTGGTGTAGGTGCTATGATTTTCAATTTCCTTTATTGGAATTTTGGATTTTTAAGAATGGGGACTACGGGCATGACGGCTCAAGCTTATGGTAAAAAAGATAAAAAGGAAATTGCAGATACATTGGCGAAATCCTTCGTTGTTGCAATTGGTATTTCATTGATCATTGTTCTTTTGTGTCTTCCCATACAAAAATTATCTTTCTATTTCATGAATGTCATTCCCGATCAAGAAGACTTGGTAAGTACTTACTTTTACATTCGTTTAATAGGTGCTCCGGCTGCTTTATCAATCATGGCCATCAATGGGTGGTTTTTTGGAATGCAAAACGCTTTTTATCCATTATATGTAACAATTCTAACTAATATTTTAAATATTCTCATAAGTTATTATGCCGTTGTTCACCTAAACATTGGCACAGCGGGAGTTGCCTGGGGGACCGTCATTGGGCAATATGCTGGTTTTGCTTTATGTGCATATTTATTGCTTAAAAATTACAAACCATACTTATTTGCTATTCAAAGGAATCTTCTTTTAAAGCTTGATCATTACAAAAGATTCTTTAGCGTAAATATTGATATTTTTATTAGGACAATTTTCCTAACCCTGGCTTTTGCCTTCTTTTATAGTCAGTCTTCTGCCTCTGGTGAATTGATTCTTGCGGTCAATGTTATACTATTGCAATTAATCAATTGGATGTCCTATGGAATTGATGGTTTTGCCTTTGCGGCAGAAAGTATGGTTGGTAAATATAAAGGGGCATCAAATGACAAGAAACTTTCTTTATCGATACTATATGCTCTCATTTGGGGAGCAATTTTGGCACTTGTTTATTCGGTGTTTTATTACTTTGGTTTTGAATGGGTTATTTCAATTTTCACAGAGGATGCAGAAGTACAATCTACCGCTCAAGCATTTAAGTATTGGATGGTGTTTTTCCCTTTAGCAGCTTTTATTTGCTACATATGGGATGGAATTTATATTGGATTGACGGCATCTAAAGCAATGCGAAATTCATGTTTTATTGCTTTTGTAATTTATCTACTTAGTTATTTTGGTTTAAAATCGACATTCCTAAATCATGCCATTTGGATAGCATTATTTTTATTTTTAATGGCAAGAGGAATAATACAATCAGTGCTCTACCTTCTTCAAGGCAAAGCACTGAAATAGCGAATTATAAGTTTAATATTACAAACTCTAAGGTTGCAATAATTTGTGGATTCAAGACATCTTGGCCTTCTGGATGGTTATGAAAAGTTGTAAAATAAATGTCACCAGCACTTCCCTTAGAACCGTCACTACTTGACAATGTTCGAAGCATTAAAGGTTCCTTGTTGATTGGATTTTCAACAACCACTTCCCAAAAATCTTCACTATAAGAAATAATGGATTCCCATTGTGCTAAATCATATTCTATTTCGATTTTAGTTTGCCCTAAAAAAGCTTCTAAGTCTGGTGCGATCACATTTGCTGATGTAAATCCTGCAAAGCCCACTCGCCAAGTACATAAAAAATCAGATGATAAGAAACCTGCTCCATCTCTCATCGATGTACAATCATTATTAGTTAGCTCATCAATGTTGCCGATAAGGTATTTTGAGGCAAAGTCAGAGGCATAAATAGACCCACCTTCTAGATAATAATCTCCCAAGGCAGAAGCAATATTTGGGTCTGTATCTAATTGTCCGCAATTTAAAAATATTGCACCATATTCGTTAAGCTTTTCAAGATCGGAAAGATCATGGATAAATAATTCATCGACGTCATATCCCAATTCGTCTGTGATGATTTGTTGAATGTCATCGTATATACCAAAGAAAAAACCAAGCTTCCCACCCTGTCTTAACTCGACTTGATCCAACACTGTTTCCTGTTCTTGGTCAACGGATACATCCAAAACAGTTTTAAACAAATCTCCATCTCCAGTCTGCACAACTAATTGATGATCACCCACCGGAAGAGTTATTTTAAAATTTCCATTTACATCCGTATGTGTAAAATTTTCTTCACTTAATAAAATGGTAGATACAAATGCATTTGGAATTGGTTTGGAAGATTTTGATAGCACCTGACCAGTAACTTCTCCAGTCCGAACTATATCATTATTCTGACAAGAAAAAAATAAGGTCACAAAAAGAAGAATTATAGAAGATCTAACGAATTGATTGTTCATTCTTAAAGATTATACGATTAACTAATAGAAACTGGTTTTGATAAAGGTCAGTTATTAGAAATATCACTGAAACACTTAAAACGTTGCGTTATCTTCAGAAATAATTATAAAATACCGGGTCTATTAATAGTTTATCATAAATTCGAAAGGTCCTTTTTCTGCATAAATCTAAATTCATTTTTAATACTACTCATAAATGATAAATCATTTTATAAATTTACATTCGCTTAATTCTACATTAATTTTAATAAAAGTAAAAGACTAAAATATGGATACACCAAATGGAGATATTAGCAAATGTCCTTTTATGGGAGGCGCTGTTAAAAACTCAGCTGGAGGAGGTACTACCAATCGCGATTGGTGGCCTAACCAATTAAAACTAAATATTCTTCGTCAACAGACTGCATCATCGAATCCGATGAATAAAGACTTTGATTACAAGAAGGAATTTAATAGCTTGGATTATGCAGGACTTAAAAAAGATATAGTAGAGTTGATGACCAATTCACAAGATTGGTGGCCTGCCGATTACGGCCATTATGGTCCATTTTTTATAAGAATGGCTTGGCATAGTGCTGGAACTTATCGTATCGCCGATGGCAGAGGTGGAGCTGTTTCGGGAACACAGCGTTTTGCTCCATTAAACAGTTGGCCTGATAACGGCAATTTGGATAAAGCGCGTCTATTGTTATGGCCAATAAAACAAAAATATGGCAAGAAAATATCATGGGCCGACCTTATGATATTGGCTGGAAATTGTGCTCTTGAATCCATGGGTTTTGAAACTTTTGGTTTTGCAGGAGGACGTGAAGATATTTGGGAACCAGAGCAAGATATCTATTGGGGACCAGAAACAGAATGGCTTGGAGACAAAAGGTATTCTGGAGATAGAAATTTGGAGAATCCGCTGGGTGCTGTTCAAATGGGATTGATTTACGTAAATCCAGAAGGGCCAAATGGAAATCCTGATCCAATAGCTGCTGCTAAAGACATTAGAGAAACTTTCCGACGCATGGCAATGAACGACGAAGAAACTGTTGCGTTAATAGCAGGTGGTCATACTTTTGGGAAAACTCATGGAGCAGCAGATCCTGACAAATATGTTGGACGGGAACCTGCGGCAGCTGGAATAGAAGAGCAAAGCATGGGATGGAAAAACACTTTTGGAACGGGTAATGCCGGTGATACAATCACGAGTGGATTAGAAGGTGCTTGGACAACAACACCTACAAAATGGAGCAATAATTTCTTTGAAAACCTTTTTGGATTTGAATGGGAATTATCAAAGAGTCCAGCTGGTGCTCACCAATGGATCCCTAAAAATGGAGAAGGAAAAGGCATCGTACCAGATGCTCATGACGCTTCAAAAAGCCATACTCCGGTAATGTTAACAACAGATTTGTCATTAAGAGAAGATCCGGCATATGCAAAAATATCAAAAAGGTTTCATGAAAATCCTGATCAATTTGCTGATGCATTTTCAAAAGCATGGTACAAACTAACACATAGAGATATGGGTCCTAAATCTTTACACTTAGGACCAGAGGTGCCTAGCGAAACACTAATATGGCAAGATCCAATTCCTACGGTAGATCATGACTTGGTTGATGCTAATGATATTGTCCAATTAAAATCTTCAATATTAGACTCTGGTTTGTCAATTTCGCAATTAATTTCTACCGCTTGGGCTTCAGCATCTACTTATAGAGGATCTGATAAAAGAGGTGGCGCAAATGGCGCTCGCATCAGATTAGCTCCACAAAAAGATTGGGAAGTAAACAATCCCAATCAATTGGCTAAAGTATTGGAATCTTTAGAAAAGATACAATCACAATTTAACAATGATAGATCAGACAATAAAAAGATTTCTATTGCTGACATGATTGTTTTAGGAGGAGCTGCTGCCATAGAGCAAGCAGCAAAGAATGGAGGTAATGATGTAGTGGTTCCTTTTAATGCTGGAAGAGTTGATGCATCTCAGGAACAAACTGATGTTGAGTCTTTTGAAGCATTAAGGCCAGTTGCAGATGGATTTAGAAATTATTACAAATCTCATGGAGGTGCATCTGCTGAGGAATTACTTGTAGACAAAGCACAGCTCTTGACATTATCTGTTCCAGAAATGGCTGTTTTAGTTGCAGGAATGAGAGTATTAAATACGAATTTCGACAATTCAAATTATGGTGTTTTTACAAATAATAAAGAAGCATTAAGCAACGATTATTTTGTAAATCTGCTTGATTTAAATACCACTTGGAAAGCAACTTCCGAACATCAAGATGTGTTTGAAGGAAGAGATCGAAAAACAGGAGAATTAAAACGAACTGGATCTAGAGTTGATCTTATTTTTGGTTCAAACTCCGAATTGAGAGCTATTGCGGAAGTATATGCTTGTTCGGATTCCAAAGCAAAATTTGTTGAAGATTTTGTTTCTGCATGGACTAAAGTTATGAACTTAGATCGTTATGATTTGATCTAAAGAATTTAAAATTCTAGTTTAATAAAAAAGAGCTGACCTAATTTAGGATCAGCTCTTTTTTTTTGGGTAATCTAGATTTAAATATTGTCCACTACTTTTTAAATTTTATCAAACGAGGTGACGACTTTCCAGTTTTTAAAATTTCTAAAATATTGTCCGTGAAGATTACAGTTCTACCATCAATTTTTGCATTCATATCACTGGTAAACAAGATATCACCTGGCGCATGAACGATTGTCTTAGTATCTCCTCCTCCAAACATCATTTCTATCATTTTCATCATATCGGGATCTTCAGATTGTTCTGGATTTTGCAAAGCCGTAATCATTTCTTCAAATTCTGGATCCTCTTCCATATCCGATAAATCCATCGCATCTAATCTTATAACACCATTTTCCATATCAAGATCAAATATCTCAAACATAGATGATAAATCTTCATCTTCACCTGCCCCGGCCATTGGAGAGTTTTTATCATTGCGGGCTTCGGTAAAGGTTTGCAAAATTTCTTTTAAATGATTACTACTTTCATATTCTATATCAAAACTTAGCTTCGCGAACTCCTTTTCAGAATCAATATTCATAATTAGGTTCATATTTTTTAGTGATTCTGCATTTGACAAAGTTGATTTGACAGAATCAGGCATGAGCTCATACATATTCATTACTGAATCAATCTTTTCTCCTGAACCCCATATATCTTTTTCTGGAGTGGTCTCTTCAGCTTCATTTTCTTCATCTAAAGATTTAATCATACTTTGGGCCATACCAGCCATCTCACCCATATCCATGGTAATGGTGATTTTCCCCGAACCATTTTTATTAAACCACATTTCTGATTTTTCGGGGTGTACATGAACCAAAGAGCAAAATTGCAAGTCCTAAAAGAATATTATTTAGTTTCATTCGTATGTTTTTTTTACTAATGTTGAATTTAAGTGCCATTTACAATATAGCTTGACAATTATGAATTGCTAAATTAAATCAAATACTAAATACAAAAAAGATAAATGTACCATCGTATTCTTTTGAAGTACGAAAGTGAATTTGTGCAATACTAAATTTAAATTGACCCAATAAAAAAGTCCAGTATTGAAACAATACCGGACTTTTTCTTTTAAAGACTTTTTAGAATGCTTAGTGTATTATACTAAGATTATAAGCTTTTATTTTATTTCCTTGGACCATCTTAACAACATAAATGCCCTCATTAAAATTACTAACATTTAATTTGATTGCTTGTCTTGATGGCACATTAAATTCTTTGACTAATTTTCCATTTATATCATAAATAGCACCAATCCAATCTTCACTGTTCAAAAGATTTAAATTCTTTATGAATACTGTTTCATTTGTTGGATTAGGATACAAGCTAAAATTATTTGGATCCAATTCTTCTTCTGTTACCGCTGTTGGAACATCATCATCTGTAATGGCAATATCAAATACTGTGACTCCAATCCAACCTCCTTCACCATCAACTACAGTAAATGAAAATGAATCTTGATTTTGAGCGGAACCATCATTTTTATATTTTACATTTTGATTATCCAAATCATCTTGTGACCATTGAGCACCTACTTCCAATATCTGACCATTCATTACCATCGAACCATTCGTTGGTAGATTAACCAAGGTATAAATCAATTCTTCAGCTGTGTTATTTTGATCTTGTGTCAATAGAAAATCTTGTGCAATCCAAGCTCCAGCAGCTCGCTTCACAGTTAACAATTCATTATTTATTAACTCAGGGGCATTTAAAGCTCTATTAGAACAAATCTGTAATTCAAATTCTTGAAAAACACCATCTCCTCCAGCCTCTGTATCCTTAATTTCCAACGTCCAATCCCCTTCTATATCTTCTCCATTAATAACTGAAAGTGGCTCTGCCGGCATATACGTACCATTTATTGGGCAATCAATCCCAAATGTGGAAGCATCATCAAAACCAGCATTAAAATTACTTCCATTTGCACATTTATTACTCCAAAGTTTTACTCTTGTACCCGCTGGAGAAATAAGGTATGCTTGCAATTGACCAATAATATTATGTAAACCTTTTACTTTTTTAACATTAACATCACTAACCTTCGCATTATCAGCCACAAATATCCTAGAAGTAACGGTAGGCGTACCCGACTGTGTTATATTTTTACTCAAATCATCAGCCACAAAAAGTGCACAGCTCAAAGCCTCTGTACCAAAACTATAAATTTCTGAAGGAACTCCGCCATCACACTCATCCAAACAATGATTTGAGGCAATAACTCTCCAATAGTATATCGTGTTTTTATCCAATACAATAGTTGGGACAAACGAATTGTCCAAAAAGTTCTCTTTAGAATCAACTACAGTAGATCCAAATTGAGGACTTGTAGCCAGTTCAAATGTGTAAGAAGTGGCGTTTACCGCAGATGTCCAAGTAAAATTAGGGACAACTATATTATCAGAATTTTGCTGAGGAGTAAGAAGCGCCAAATCTGAAAAATCAGTTCCAGTTATATTCAACACAAATTTTTGCGAAACAGTATCCGTTCCTTCAACTGCTCCTTGAATGATTACATCATAAGTACCTGTAGCATTTACATTAGTAAGATCAAGGTTTAAATTTGCAGTACCTGCAGGATCAATAACATCGTTATCAAAAGTCGCAACGGCACCGGTAGGTAATCCCTCTACTACACTTAGACTAACTTGTTCACTAAAGTTTTGAAAAGAAGAACCTTGAATTGGAATATCTACAGATGCAGGCAAACATAATGTTGCTTCGCTTTGTTCAAGATTTATATAAAAACCAGGATCATCTGGCTCTACAATTCTAAAGTTTGGGAAACTTATATTGAAGAAAACATTATCATACGCCTTAACCTTAATACGAACCTTATTTGAGATTGCATTAGGTATTAACACGGTGGCTGCACCATTATTAGGAACTTTGGTAGCCAGTTTATGATCAAAATTAAATCCTCCATCACTTGAAAGATAAATATCAACAAATTCAGTATTAACAGGTGCCTCATTAGTTCCAGCAGGATCCCATTGCACTTCAAGCTCGTCTCCAACAGGAACATTTAAAACTTCATTTGGATATGTAACGACAAATGGTCCAACATTTTCGTCCGCGTTAAATTCTACATCTTCCCAAACGGCTATTCCGTTATCTGGATTATTGTCCCTAACTGTCAATCTAAATTTTAAATTTCTAGAATAGGTTGGTAAAACTTCCGTTGGGAAACTTTGTAGATTTAAAATTCTAACAATCTCCGGAAAAACTCGAGTTGGATTATCAGTTGGTTGAAAACCAATAAACGAAGGTCCATTGCCAATAGGTGACCCAACAACTGCCAAGGGTCCAATATTTAATTGTTCCCAAATATATGTCATCGGATCTCCGTCAGCATCAGTTGCTTCTCCAGTCAATTCGAATGGCGTACTAATAGGGATTACCATACCATCACGATAAGGAAGATTAAGAACAGGCCATGTGTTATCTGTTACTTCATGAACACCACATGTTGATAAAAGGTTAGAAAAAGCAAACGTATACATTTGATCTAACGTTCCTCCATGATAGTGATCATAATTTGTGCCTGCGATGCTTTGATCTTCACATGCTCCAGCATATGACATGATGGTGTTACCACTCCCTATCTCATATGCAGTAGAAGCGGCCAATTGATCCAAAGAAGTCGGACAATTACTCCAACTATGGCTACAAGCAAATTGATGCCCTATCTCATGTGTTGTTGTATTAACCATAAAAGCACTAATGTTACTACCTCCTACACAGCTAACACCTGCACCTTTGGATTGATTATCACAAACCGAACCAAATCGTGCAACTCCA
>CANNZV010004653.1:0-37753 GCA_947561585.1 Caprella mutica
GTTCCTTAGTGAAGTTTGATTCAACAAGATTTTAATTATTATTTTGAAACCCTTCATGGACATATTATATATGCTGATCCGTTATTTTAATAAAATATAGTTATCAAACTGTTTTTTTTTGTCTAAAAGCTTATAAATTTGAAAATTAAAAAAATTTATCTCTTTAGTTATACCACTTGGAAAAGTTTCAAATATATATTTTTTTTCAATTATTATTGTGGATTTATTAAGATTAAAATTCTCATTGTTTTCATTAATTTTCAACGCACATTCTGGTGGGATAATAAAAAATAACACTTTGCAAGCAGTTTTGTATACAATAGCTACTTTTTTAATTGGACAAAGTTTCTGGTAACAATAGTTACATATACCTTCAGTCAGGCATTTGTTTCTGTTAAAGTTAACTAATATTTATTTCTACAACTTCAATACAAACAAAAGAACAGTATTATGAATTTCTAATTTCTATTCTTTCTGTCTAAATCATTTGGAAACAGAAGTGTATTCATCCTGCAGATTGTAATAGCAGTTACAGCCAGGAACACAGCATTTATTGCCTCCCATCTTCTGAAATGTTGAAAACAGAGATAAATTTAGAAAAAAAAATTTCAATGTTAATGAAAATGTTTTGCTCCGACTGTATTAAAATACAAAGAAAATATAAAAATAATAAAATGAATACATTCTATGTAATTCAATTGAAGCTTTTGACAAAATATTAGAAATTATTGGTTATTATTATATAGTGATATTGTTTTTTTTGAAAAGCATAGATACATGCATCATTTTTACTAAGTTGAAAAAATCATATATTAATGCAATAAAAACTATAAGTACTTATCCCAAAATAAAATAAATTGAAAGACTGAATGAAAAAGGTTTCTTTTATTCTAGATAGAATAAAGTTTCACTTCTGTGGTATTTATGTAATCTTCAAATGATATAATCAAACACTGTCAATGTTTGTGTTTAATTTAATTAGTTGAGAATTGCACATATATACAATTTTTTTGTAAATTTATTAGCTACAGCTAGTTCTAATTGGAAAAAAAGTAATTACAAATTTTAGCTACATACTAATTTTAAGTACCTAATCATATGAAGATTATTTTAAAACATATGCTTCAACTATTATATCATTATTGTGATAAGATTCAGTAAAAAACGAAATATTAGTATTTAGTAGTTAGATAGGCAGTGGACATAATTGACATTCAAAAATTAAATGATTAATTACCTTTAAAAGTTGAATCAACAGCTGCTATACAACCTCACTTTAGTCTGTAGACAATATTTTGCTTATCAGTAGCTAGGTAACTAGATATATGAAGAACATGTAAATATACTTAACTAGTTATGAGATCACAAATCTGCAAAAATGAAAATAAGGATTAAGTTCAGACACCAATACTAGTGAATTAATGGGGATTGAATCATCCAGATTATATTGCCAACAGAATCTAGAACTCCATTTTTTATAGCATCAAGTATGCAAATCCGAATTAAAGTTATTATAGCTACACAATAGTGTAATATATTTGATTTAATTCCTACTTTCTCTCAATCAGTTATATTTAGATTTCAGATTATTTTCTACCACACAGCAAATAGTTTCTCTTATTATTATTGGTTCAAAATAGGGATGTTATAAATAAATCAACCAACAATTAGGTAGGTCCAAAGTAGTTCTAGGTCCTTTTCGTCGTGACACTTTTGCTGGCAATATGACAATTATTTAGCAAAATAAGGTATATTCATTTTATAGTAAAAAACAGTAGAGTATAAATCTTTGTCACTTACAAACTTGGGTGGGGGAAATGGACTTACATTTGCTATATCTCATTATATTTATAATTTATAGCATTTTAATTTTTTTGGGCTCAAGTGACATACCATGATTCCATGAGGCATGAAAGAGTCATGCAGCAAAAAAAAATTTTGGGCAAAATAACTGGTCACCATCCAAAAGGTCCAGGTGACTGAAGGGAGATTCAGAAGCAGAGAATCTCCCTTAGTGGCCACTTAGCCAAATTAATGATAACCCAATCTGCATAATGTGTCTCCTGACCACTCTGGAAAGAGTGGTCTTCTCTGATGGATTAATTACTCTGTTGGAGTTTAGCAAACCTTAAAATACAATAATAAATTAATGGGAACTGTATAATCTGCAGCAATTAGCCTCTAAAATTCATCTGTTAGCCTTAGGTATTTTCCAGAGTGGTCTCCCGACTCTCAGAGATTATAATTTGAGAGAGAGTTACTCTAAGCAGCAGATTCAAAATCTCCCTCAGCTAAATTAATGGTAACATAGGAATTAATACAAAATCTCCCCCTTGGTAACATAGGAATTAATCCGAAATCATCCTCAGCTAAAATACCAAATTAATGGTAACATAAGAATTAATTCAAGATCAGTAATCAGTTAGATCATCCCCAGAGATCTTAATTTTCTAAAATTTGGCTCAGATTTATTCCAAATTCTGCAGACTGGATGGTATCATGCCACCACTCTGCATAATGAGTCTCTTCTCCCCCCTCCTGCAGAGTCAGAGATTTTAATTTGAGAGACAGTTACTCTCTGACTCACAAGTCTCACACTCACAGTAGTAGATACTAGATTCAGAAATTAATGGTTACATAGGAATTAATTCAAAATCTTCCACATCTAAATTATTGGTAGCTAACATAGGAATTAATTCAAGATCAGTAATCAGTTAGATCATCCCCAGAGATCTTAATTTTCTAAAATTTGGCTCAGATTTGTTCCATATTCTGCAGACTGGATGGTATCATGCCTCCAATTTCTAAAAATTCAGTCAAAAACTCCCGCAGAGAGTCTTGGAAAAATGTTCCATATTCTGCAGACTGGTGACATGCCACCACTCTGCATAATGAGTCTCTTCTCTCCCTCCTACAGAGTCAGAGATTTTAATTTGAGAGACAGTTACTCTCTGACTCACAAGTCTCACACTCACAGTAGCAGATTCAGAAATTAATGGTTACATAGGAATTAATTCAAAATCTCCCGCATCTAAATTAATGGTTACATAGGAATTAATTCAAGTATTCCCACAGAGATATACAATTTCTAAAGTTGAGCTCAGATTTGTGGCAGAGTCTTGGAAAATGTTCCATATTCTGCAGTCTGATTAATTAATTAATTCAATGTCACCCTCAGCTAATTTAATGGTAACATAGGAATTAAATCAATGTCACCCTCAGCTAATTTAATGGTAACATAGGAATTAAATCAAGATCTCCCTCAGAGATCTAAAATTCCTAAAGTTAGGCTCAGATTTATGTCAAGATAGACTTGGAAAATATTCCAAATTGGAATCTATAGCCTAGCTGCCTAGGCAGTGCTGAAGGCTACAAAATTATCACTCAATTAGGCATATCAGTCCTAATTAACAAACTAACTAGAGAACTTAGTTAACAAAACAACACAAGAAGAAATGTTTAAATCCTAACAAGGATCATTATCATATGATAATAACTTCCGAGTCTCTGATTTGCCTCCGGTGCTGTGCAATTCGTTCAGTTAAAAACCACTTTTATATATATTATAATGAATAAATTCACATAATTTTGATTGCAAATAATCCGTAACATTCCTTAATTTACATCATGAAAAGCACAAGGGAAAAAAACCATCATGAAGAGTGCAATGGCATAAAAACCGAAGAAAATATGTTGCGCGCCATCTTTATCCATTAATTTTAGCGACAGTAATTAGATATCATAGGACCACATTGAACAGCTGATTGAACTATAAACGCCATGATGAGCTGGCCTGATAAACTATAGACGGCCATGGTTAAACGCGTCAGCAATTTGAAAGATCCAATGCAGAGATGTAGTATTTCGCCCCAGAGGGGTAATTTACTGTTTTCTTCAATATTAATGTAATATTTCGTGATTCAATTAGATCGTGTGTGGACTATATGAATACGAAACTGATTCTCAATTTCAAAGGTATGAATTATATCAATACTTTATGTTATGTTTGGTGCGTTAAAAAAAATAATTCAAATGAAATTAGTAAAATGGTGATGTTTTCAATTTTCAAGTGTCATTTGGGATGAATCGTACATTTCTGTTGAGGTTGGTTCCATCATTACAATTTATTGAAGTAATTCTTATGGAAAAGGACATTCTGAACTTGAAGTTAATTATTTTAATTGACATAGCATTCGTTTATAAGATTAGTTGCAACTTTTAATATTAGTGTCTTTATTTGACAGTATGACGATATCGTATTCATGCCTTTTCATTATAAAAGGAAAACTGATAGAGGCCGTAATAAAGAAGGTATTCAAAAAACTTTTATCAAAAGGTTTATCTGTCAGAAAAGCTGCTGAAATTGGAGGTGTATCAAGATCTACACTTATGGACTATACTTTAAACATTCGATGAAATATTTAAGATGTTATTTACTTATTTTAGTGAATTTCAAGAAAAAGGAAATAGTTATATGTACCTAAAGTAAAAGGCAAAAGTTATACAATTTGCTTTTAATATATAGCTATTAAATATAAGGATAATTTCACAGTGATTACTCATGGGCTATCTATATTTTTTTGGAGAAAATGTTCAATCATTACAATAATAGAATTTCAAATACGAAGAATTATCACTGTGAATAACAAGTCATTATGGTTTATTTCAATTAAATTAGTAGATCCAAATTCAATCCTATCGTTTAATTACCCAAATTTCTAATGTTTTAACCATTTTCATGGTGTCCGAATCATCCTCACAGCTTGTCCGAAGTCTACCTCTAGGAAGGAGCATTCGGACACTTGAATATCTCTTACATTTTGTCCCATAACTTTCGAATGAAGGTTTAAACTGTAAAACAGTCTTAATACAAATTGAAGTAAAATGATTTATCTACATACAAAAATCTTTTTATAGTTAAATTCGAATTAGTTTTTTCCCCAAAAGTGTCCGAATGCTCCCGGTTCTCCCCTAAACATAACAGACCAGAATTTACCCTAGTAAAGTCTTGTCCGTTATCTATACTTGCTCCCGGCATTCTTCTATAATGTTAAGTAATATGTAAGATATGATCATATGAATGGATTACTTTTTTACTCTAGTGGTTGAGCCACTATACGTACATGTTTTGAAAATGTCGTCATGGTGATCATTGGGACAGCACATCTGGTTAACAATGGGACAGTGTTAGGTGACAAAAAATTTTCCCTTTAATGTTTAAATTTAATGACTTTAGAATTTGAATGCAGTTTTCTACTGTAGACTAGACCCTGATAGCTCTGTAGCTTCAGGACTTTTTGTAAAAACAGAACTTCCAGCTGAAGCGGGTCCTTCAACCATATTATTTCATCATCAACTGTTCAAGCAATCAGAAGTTAGTACAAATCACAGCATAGAAAACAAATTTCACCTAATAGAAGAAAGGCACCAGGGTAGGATGATTTTTTCGATGCCCTCTTGGTCTTGGTCTGATAAAGAACTCGATCTAATTAATAATTCGTCTGCAGAAATGAACGTAGATCAGCTCAGTTGAAAAGATCAGTGGAACTCGAATCTCTACGAAAAAAGTTGAAATGAAAAATATTATTTTATTGCATGTAGAGTTTGATGTGACTCTAAAACGTATTTTGGTGTCAATGAATGAAAAAGATTAACTTGAGATATCGTATATAAGGTGCGAAGACTCAACCGAAGGTTCATTTTCCAAATGTTCCTGACATGACATCAGTTAAGTTAGAGGACATTAAACTGATATTAAATAAACCAACTAAGTGTAAGACAACATAAAGTGATAATTCGAACTTGAAATTCAAGTATAACTTCAACAATATAATAGTTAATTGAATTAATTAATTCCCATTGTTCACCAGGGCATGTCCCATTGTTCACCAGTGCTGGTATACAGTGTTGGTATCAATTATTTTCTAGTAAACGGAAAATGTTATAGCATTCTAGTTAGTTTCATTTAATAAAGAAATAACAATATTATATATTGTTTTTTTTTTCATATTTTACTTATAGTAAATGAAATATCTATCTTTTAGTGTTTTTGTCCCATTGTTCACCTACTTCCCCTATATTCCACCCCGGTATATTCTACCCCGGTATATTCCACCCTAGGTATATTCCACCCCTATGTCAATGCTCATTTGAATTAAAGTTCCTCTCCAGGCTCCGGGGAAAAAATGAGTTTATAACATAATATTATAGAACGAAGGTCTACGATCATTATTCTGCAAGCTGCATACAATTCGGTTCTGTATATATTTTAGAATTTGTTTTTAAAGTTTTTTAGTACTCTGTGAGCAACAATGAAGCGAATCACTAATATTATGATGCTCAAGAAGAAGATTGTACACTCTTTGTTTTGATTACAAATTTGAATTTTATAAACAAACCATGCGTTTTCGGCCATTATTTTAGATATTAATTGTTTCTTAAAGTATATAAACGTTTCTATTGTAAGTTCATTCAATTTTATACCTTTACACGAATATTAAATGAATTTTTATTAAACTTAATACCTAGTTGAGAATCAAAACGAAAGGTGTACATTCTTATTCTTCAGGCTGAAAATTTCTCAAATTAGTAAATCGGAAGTAAAATAGTTTTTGTAGAGTTTTGATTATAAAAATCTTTAAAAGCATATAAAATTAAAAATATGCTACCAAATTCGATGCGGTTTGCAGCAAAATGATAATAAACATTATTTATCATCGTTGAATAAGGCAATAAAAATATTTGCTTGGAGGGGACCTTTAAAATAAAAAGTAAACTATTTTATTTTTAGATGGCCATTTGTTAAATGCTGTGTAGCCATGAAGAGTTAACTCAGACACAGAGGTGGGCGCAGCGCCGCTACTTGTAGCGCGCGCTAATAGCGGTGCTTCTTTTTGTGTAGCGGAAGCGGCAGCGCCGCTACTTTTTTCAGAAGCGCTAGAGGTTTTTCGCGTTACAGCGCTGCCGCTTCTTTTAAAATCTAAAAATATTAAATTTTTCTGAGGAATCTAGATAAAGGTCTATACAAGTGCGCGACCCTAGATAGCTAATCAGTTGTAAGTGATATTCAGACAAATCCGCGCAGGAAGACCAGCTGATATTCAAACAATGATTCACAGTAGGTACGACAATAATAATGATATGCAATGTGAATATTTGATATTAAGACAGAACCGTCTAATACGATCAACATGCACATCGTCCTACGCTTTTATGCAGGTGCGTTTATTGCATTAAAATGGGTTTAACTCAATGGTTTTTCTTAAATGTTCTGGAAATGTGTATCTATATTGCGAGTAACTTTAAAATAAAATGAAAGTAATTCAAATATTTTTTCGGATGCTACAATCATTTTACTAAAAGTTACTCATTTTCAGTGTACTAAGCATAACACTAAAAATGCATAAATAAACTTAAATATAATTCTATATCTATTTTGGTAAGGTTTTGTAGACTCAGCGTTGAAAATATTTTATTTAACTCAAGCTTTAAAATTGATTATCCAATTCATCATCAGGTGAAGTACATAAATTAAAAAGAAAAACCAATGCCTAATATTATCATCTAAAGTAAATATGATACCGATCTACTATATTTCAAAAATCTATTAACTTTTTAAATAAATTACCAACTCTAAAATAAAGTAAAAATTGAAAATATTACATGTTAAATATGAAATCAATAGAAATTAATGTAAATACTCCTAAAAATCGAATTAAAAAGTTAAAATAGAAAGAGGAGAGATGAACAAAGAAGTGACCCATGAACAATCAAATAAATGATCTGAATATTTCCACAGTTACAACCATCCCCAATTTGATTTATGATATTACACCATTTCTCATTCCCACATTCAGCCTCTGAAAACAAAAATAAAATAACTTTTCCTGTTATATTATCATACTAATGTATTTATATATGATGATATAAAAAGTGAAGCCTAATAATCTATATCTATTGTGATTTTTTTAGCAATAGCGTTCATGTGTATAGTTTAACTGCTAATTGTAAGTCAATATCCGGTTTGGAGTCTTTCCCATTTGACGACCCCCACCAGATTTAATTTAAATTAACTTTTTATTATATGTACTTTTGTCCATAGAATCTGAAAATCAAATCCGTTTTTGTAGAAACTAATACTTTTTGAGATATAGGGGTTTAAAGTTATTTATTTCCTATGTATTACTGAAGGATTGAGAACTTTGAAAAAACTCGTGTTTTCATTGAAATTACTTAAAGGTCCTCTCCAGGCTCCGGAAAAAAAATGAGTTTATGACATAATATTATAGAACTAAGGTCTACGATCATTATTCTGCAAACTGCATACAATTCGGTTCAGTATATATTTCATAATTTGTTTTTAAAGTTTTTTAGTACTCTATGAGCAACAATTGAGCGAATGTACACTCTTTGTTTTGATTACAAATTTGAATTTTATTAACAAACCATGCGTTTTCGGCTATTATTTTAGATATTAATTGTTTCTTAAAGTATATATAAGTTTCTATTATAAGTTCATTCAATTTTATACCTTTACACGAATATTAAATGGATTTATTATACCTAATACCTAGTTGACAATCAAAACAAATGGTGTACATTCTTTTTCTTCAGGCTGAAAATTTCTTAAATTAGTAAGTCGGAAGTAAAATAGGTTTTGTAGAGTTTTGATTATAAAAATCTTTAAAAGCATATGGGATATATTTCCAGTTTCCGTGAATTTTCAATTTATTACTTCAATGCTGATATATGTGTAACCCCCTGCCAGGTCTTTAAACAATAATGAAATGTGCAGTACAACAAACTAGCGGATACGACAAACTATATTACGGCTATCTTTGACCAAAATTGGGCAAAAAGCGTGAAAACACGAGTTTTTTCAAAGTTCCCAATCCTTCAGTAATACATAGGAAATAAATATCTTTAAACCCTCATATCTCAAAAACTATTAGTTTCTACAAAAAACGGTTTTGATTTTCGGATTCTATGGACAAAAATACATATAGAAAAAGTAATTTGAATTAAATCTGGTGGGGGTCATCAAATGAGAAAGACCCCGGTTTGATTTCCCCTCTTTTCCACCAAACCTGTTACTTTATAAATGGTATCGGACGTTATTGTCTTACAAGAGTCTTCAGTATCCTTCCAGAGGTTATCTTTCGACGAGAACTGACGTCCTCCAACATACACATTCTGCTTCAGGATGGACTGAGGTTCTTCAATTGGGTTTGAATCTAGAGAGAGAGAGAGAGACTGGGCTATACCATCAACTTGTCATTGACGAACTTATAATTCCTAAGGAAATTCACAGTTCCATTAGTAGAGTGAGAATGAGCGTTGTTATGTATGAAAATTACTTTTTTTTAAAGCAGCAGGTTTCCTTTTCAGCCAATGAAAAAATCCATAATTCAGAAAGTTAATATAATTAGCAGAATTTATTTTCACTCCTTCTGGAATCCTGGAAGATCTGACCAGTTCATTTCCAATGGTTCCAGCCCAAATTATCACACCTCAACTTCCATGTTGACGTCAAATTCGTTGGCGATGTGGTGAGGCATTCTTCTGCCCATCAGTCAGGGCCGTCGAGAGTTTTCATGCATTTTTTCTGTGTAGGGTACTGTTTGGAAACCAGTTTTCAGATACTTCTCCGCTCACAGTATCCTTGTGTGTATCCTTCGAAAGAGGCTTGGTAACAGGTGAAATATAAGAGGTAATTAGTTTCAGTATTCTAAAGTGGGTTGTTTTTCCACACATACACTCTTAAAAACTGCATCACTAGTTTCCAATGGTTTCCTCTTGAGTTCTCTCTTGATCAAGAACAGTTATGTCTCGTAGCTATTTTGTATTTGCCCCTATCCTTGCGTTTAATCTTTTTTCAGGGGATCAACAATTAATTTCTACACTGTATGACAGTGAACGTGGCCGTAAAAATAATAAATTCAATTTTACAGCATATATGATAATATTTTGGAAAGTAGCGCTGCCGCTACATTCTGCTGTAGCGGAAGCGGCAGCGCCGCTACATTATTATGCATGTAGCGGTAGCGGCAGCGGCAGCGCCGCTGCTTTTCAAAGTAGCGCTGCCCACCTCTGCTCAGACGGTATCATGAGATATTTGGACAATATTTAGAGTATAACAATGGTTGGAAGAGGTGTTGATGGGTTCGGCTGGTCCAATGTTTTCGCTGTTTGCTAAAAAATTGCTGTTAGGACAACAATTCCCGTGGTTAAAATATCTCCATGTAAAAAGAGGCAATACTCTCCGTTGTCTTAAAACTCTGTGCAATAATCCCCACCTCCCTATTAAAAACCTCCTGTTTGAAATAAAATAATAATAAAAAAAAAAACATATAAGAAGCCTTCGGTCTAAAACTATTTTACACCACTTTTACTAGAAGTCAAAATATCAAATTCAAAAGAAAATTAAAATAACAAGAAGTTTTATATGACATAATACAGTCAGTTAGTTAGGTGCCAACGGTATTTAAAGGGTGAACTGGAGGGTCCAACCTTCCAGTGAGTGAATAAACTTCTGTTAAGGTACTGATAGTACTTTTCAAAGATGTTTTTCTACTCACAGCAGATAGAAATAACACACAATGCATTATTCAAATTTAACACGCTAGTGGTAATGGCTTTCTATACGATTAACATATAGATCGAACAGATTTACTAATAGTTCATTTTAGTGAAACCTGATTTGCTAATAAACATCCAAATTTAAGCATACTATTTCAGAGTCCTGTTTAACCTAATACATGATCAGAAATGTTACAAGTTCCTAACTATTAATTAAGTATTTAAATTAGAATAATTGAAATACTTACTTAATTCCTTTTAAATTAATTAAGTATTAATTTCAATTCTATCTATATGAAAAGAACTCCGTAATAGTTATATAGCTAAGTTACAAAGTTCAAGAACTTATATAACTTAGTACAAATTATAAAGTTATATTCTGAGTTACAAGTTATAGCTCTGGGTTACAAGTTATAAAGTTATGTTCTAAAGTTACAAGTTATATTAGAGGCTTACATCAAAGCTATTCGTTTATAATTATATTCGAGCTCCTAGCGAGAATAACATGACCATAAATTTAAATAGCATTTCCTCTTAGTGAGTGAAAGATTAAGAAGATTATGTCTGATTAAATGATTATCAAATTATAGAAATTGAAAGATTAAGTAAAGATACAAGTTCAGCGTACTTCAATAGAAGTAAAACTTGTTGTCATATTATAAGATATAGACGAGGTTTCAGGTAAAATCGTAAATACCCAAGATACAACATTGAGTTGTCATATTATAAGATATAGACGAGGTTTCAGGTAAACCGCAAATACCTAAGATGTGCACGTACTGTACGTGCACATATATATTTTATCATGTATGACGAAATCATACCTAATTTTCAGGGATGAAGTCAATAGATAATTATGATGTTAAGTCATATTTATAAAATATAAAGAAGATTTCAGGTAAACCGCAAATACCTAAGATGTGCACGTATTGTATATATATGACGAAATCATACCTAATTTTCAGGGATGAAGTCAATAGATAATTATGATGTTAATTTTTATTTATAAAAATAAACAAGGTTTCAGGTAAACCGGAAATACCTATGATATGCACGTAACGTACATATATGACGAAATCATACCTAATATTCATAGATGAAGTCAATTATCTAATTATGATGTTAATTAATATTTTTTGAATTTTTGAAGGAAGGGTTATACACCTATTCAAATAGTAATAATCGCAGTGTTTGAAAAAGAACCTTTCAATCGTTTCAGTAATTAAAGATAATCGAGTCAGATAAAGATGTAACGTAAATGAATTTATTAATCAAATTCAGTATAACAATTTAAATGTAATTAAAAAGTTGGAGTTTCAAGAGGAACAGTTAAATAATTTAATAAATAATGTATGGATTAAAATAAAGGAAACTGTTGAAAAGTTTAATGATACTGAAATAAGAGTAAGCTCTTTAATGATAAATGGGAATTACGAAAATATTTTTGAGTATTGAGTTTAATGATAACAAGAATCTTGATGATATTTAAATTATTACTTACAAAAGTAAATGAATACATTAACCTGAGTTAAAACAAATACAAAAATTAATGAGATTTAATTCTGTACGAGAATTTATGATTATAAAAGGAACATAACGAAATATAATGAATAGCTAAAAACGACATAGTTTATGTTCAATTATTTCTCTCAATGGTTAGATCAATAACATTAACTCTTAAGGGTAACTACAATATACACTGAGGTTTAAAGAAATGTAAACTATATATATAATGCATTGATGTTTAGTGAAACATAAAATATATAAAACTATGTGTTTGTAAGTTAAGAGTAATTAAGAAAATTATGTTGACTAACACTTATAATTATTGATGAAATGTAATGTAATGGTAGATAAATAATCTATGTAAGATGTAAGGTTCTTGTATAAGCTAGTAAAGTTCACCTATAATTGCAGAAATGAGTGGGCATCTATACACACGTAAAAGAGGCTCTAAAAGCAATGAACCCCATCCATCTGACGATCTGACGTTATGGGCAAGACATCGGTTGAAGATGAATTACTTAATTTTACTATGAATTTATCACTATAAGTGAAAATCTTGTAAAACGTAACAATAAAAAGAAACATAACAGTTTTGATTGAGTCCAAGATTTTCATGAACCTAGTTTTAAGTGAAAAATATGTTATATATATATAACTAACCCCTTCTTTACAGTTTTATAATAATAGGAATATGTATTGTAAACTGAATGAGGTATGTTTTGAAATAAATGTTATGTGAGATATATATTATATCAAACTATAATATTACTTGAAGGATTATAACAATACTATAATATTAAAGAATTTTGTAGAATCAATGTACAAAATTTTGGAACTAATTAAAACAATCATGTTTTAGCTAATAGTAAAATTAGTAAAACAATCCTTACCTTCAACTGTAAGTCTAAAAGTAATAGTTAGGTAAAAATATAATCCTAATTAATGCTGTATATTAATACAAATATATTTCTTATTTTCAAAACTTGAAAAACATCTCTCGAGAACTGGCGCAGAGCAATAACAAACCAGATGCTGGAACAAACCAAACACCAGTAACTTGTTGATCCGAAAAGGACGATAAGCCGAGCTACGCCTGGTGACGAGAAGGCTGAGCAGTGGAGCACACTTGATGACGACTTCACAGTCATATTTGGTGACGACTTCACAGTCATGCTTGATGATGACTTCACAGTCATACTTGGTGACGATTTCGCAGTCATACTTGGTGACGTCACAAACCAATGCCCGGTAACCTGAGGGAACCATTCATTCTGAAGGAGGAGAATGAACACGGGGGCTTCAACTCTCATGTACCTACTTTGAGAAGTCTTCTATGATGGTACCGACACATATTAATCATTTCACCTTGATCTTATTATTCGATAAGGATTTTGGATTATTAATTTAGTCCAAATAACTTAGATTTCTATACTTTGAATTTACTTTAAAGAAAGTTTATATATTAATCGCTTATTGAAACATTCAGGTTATGAGCATTTAATCATTGATGTTTATTTTAAAATTAATTCTTTAAAGGATTACTTAGATTTCATTTGACATAATTTCTATTTTCGAATTTTGAAATTAGTTTACAGATTTCGAAGTTGAACATTTTGATTTAAGCAACCTTTAAATTCACTAGATATTGTTTCAGAAATCTGAATTGTTTATTCAATACGAATAAAAATAGGTTATGTAAGGCTAACAATAGTATAGGTGAATACTAACCAATAATATAGCTCGTATAATAATACATAAAAAATATAACCATAGTTTAAGAAGAGAGAAGTTTAAGATAAGTAATAACGAATTTAGTTATTCTCATATATTTTGAAAGGAATATTTTGGAATTAAAATTAACTATTATGAAGTATCAATTTTGAAGTAAGATTATATTCAGTTGAGATATAAAAAGTTAACGAAGTTCTATTGACTATAGATTATATTCATTGGAAATATTAAAAGTAATTAATCTCTATTGATTTTAAACTTAATTTCATTTGAAAATTACTTAACTTTATTTCCGACGTTTCAAATTACGATGCTTGAAGTAGAAGATATAATAATAGTAGATATATTATAATCGTATGCTTAGATTTTATTGATAATCTTATTTGTAAGCATTATAATTTTGGTTCTTGAATGAAAGTAATATGTTTATAGTTGAACTATAATGCAGTAAAGTATTAAACGAACTTTAGATTTTGAAGAAAAACTTTTAGAGTTGATTTCATTCAAGAAAATAATTTAGAAAAATTTGAGAATGAATTTACAATGGATTAGAATTGAATCATATAAATTAAGTGTAATAATAAATTTATGTTTTCAATGACTAGACATTCACATGGATACTATTTCCATTTAAGTGTTTAAGAAATGAGAACATAAATATTTAATATTTAGAAAGGTAATGGTTACTTTTATTTTAAAAATTTAAAAAATAAATTTAGCAGTTATAGATTGAAGTTTTATGATTGTTCAATTTGAATTTTGGGATTCATAATTTGATATTTCATGTTTTGAATTTTAGAACTGAATGAAATGGGATTTAAGGTTAAATTTTGAATAATTACAAACAAGGTTAGATATTTGAATATCTTAATTAGTTAAATAAATCCCATAAAATGAAAATATATTTTTGATGTATGTTTCTGAATATGAGTAGAATAACTTATATAAATTTTCACTCTATTTGATTCAATATCATGACCAGAGGTAAATTTCATGATTACATATATGATTAGAATTGTCTTGTCATCATACTTTTGTACACACAATTTTTATGATGAAAAGACTGATCTATTTAGCAGATCAAATTTTAAAGTGAAATTCATAATACATGAATCGAGAGATTAAATTTCTTTTGTTTTAATAGATATAATTTATGTTTCGGACTTAGAAATTTTAAGAAATTTCATAGGATGTTTTCCGAGTATTGTTCGAAATTTCTTAGGATATTTTTCGATTGGATTTCGATAATAAGGGTTTAGAAATTGAAATTCAACCGACAAGTCGGTTGAAACATGAAGAAGGGAGTGATATTAACAATAATCTATTGTTAATACGCTGAACTTGTATCTTTACTTAATCTTTCAATTTCTATAATTTGATAATCATTTAATCAGACATAATCTTTTTAATCTTTCACTCACTAAGAGGAAATGCTATTTAAATTTATGGTCATGTTATTCTCGCTAGGAGCTCGAATATAATTATATAAAAAAAAAAAAAAAAAATTATAAACGAATAGCTTTGATGTAAGCCTCTAATATAACTTGTAACTTCAGAACATAACTTTATAACTTGTAACCCAGAGCTATAACTTGTAACTCAGAATATAACTTTATAATTTGTAGTAAGTTATATAACTTCATGAACTTTGTAAATCAGTTATACATCTTAGAAATATTGAATTCTTTTTCTATAGATAGAATTGAAATTAATACTTAATTAATTTAAAAGGAATTAAGTGAGAATTTCAATTATTCTAATTGAAATACTTAACTAATAGTTAGGAACTTGTAACATTTCTGATCATCTATTGGGTTAAACAGGACTCTGAAATAGTATGCTTAAATTTGGATGTTTATTAGCAAATCAGGTTTCACTAAAATGAACTATTAGTAAATCTGTTCGATCTATATGTTAATCGTATAAAAAGCCATTACCACTAGCGTGTTAAATTTGAATAATGCATTGTGTGTTATTTCCATCTGCTGTGAGTAGAAAAACATCTTTGAAAAGTACTATCAGTACCTTAACAGAAGTTTATTCACTCATTGGAAGATTGGACCTCCAGTTCACCCTTTAAATACCGTTGACACCTAACTAAAGTGTTCATAGTTCGCGATAGTCTCTTGAAGACTGGTTGGTCGGACCAAGTCCGGTCGGACTTGTCCATCGACGGGTTTCGTGAGTTGGCTACTCAAAACCCTTGTTTATTTAAACCCTTAGTTTACTCAACCGCTAGTTTATTTAAAACTTGTGTTGTGTTTATTTAAAGACTTGTGCGTAAGTCTTAGAACTCTGTACTATTCGAACTTTAATATAAGTACATGTAAAACTTCCTTGTGTTTAATTTACTTCCTAAAAACTTTTACCGTTTAGTCATTTGTCAGTTTAATAGAATTCAATCAATTACCTCCAAGTCTCTTCAAGTTAAGATAATACAAATAATTGTAACGAACCCCGGAGACTTATTTTGCTCTATGGGATAATTTTATTAACAAGCCTCACCTACCTAGAAAATAGGTGATAATTAACTATCAGTCCCATATGAAAAGGGCAATTTAATAATAGTGTAGAAAATCAGATTGTGATTGAAAATCTAAATACATCAACTGATAAAGAGAGTTCACACAACTTTTCTTTCTGCTGTTCTATCACATGTGTAGTGAAAAATAAATAGCTTGTGATTGATCAACAAAACGTTCAATTTGTTATACTGAAAATCCAAGTTACCCATTATTATATTAATATGAAATATTAAAAAATGAATAATATTTATAACTAACCAAACGTAATCCGTGGGATGGAATATAGCGGAGTGGAATTTACCGGGGTGGAATATACCGGTCATCAAATGCAGCCTTCTCTCGAGCATATGCAGCCTACCTTCGAGCCTATGCAGCCTACTTTCAAGCCTCTGCAGCCTATTCTCGAACCTATTTAGCCTACCTTCGAGCCTATGCAGCCTACCTTCGAGCCTAAGCAGCCTACCTTCGAGCTTATGCAGCCTACCTTCGAACCTATTGTAACAGGAAACTACAAACAGAGCCCAGAGGGTAAATTAAATACTCGTTTCTTTGATAATAGTATATTAATGAATCTTATCATAGATTATCTGCAAGTACAACACCTAAGTTAATTATTAATAATATATAAGGTACATGTGGTCAAGTTTGTACGTCAGACTATTGGAGACAATACTGTGAGTTTGAACTCATTCATAAATCACAGAAAAGGGGAAAGTAGAGAGAATGAGAGGAAGGCTGTAACTAAGACCTGTTGGTTAATCACTCATTTTTAACGTAAATCAATATTCATAGAAAATGGAAATGTAGAGAGGATAAGAATTAGAGAGGAAGGCTGTAAGTTTGTAACTTGGTTAATCTCTGATTTTCAACGTAAATCTGTGCGTTCATCCAATCAATAATCACAGAAAAGGGAAATGTAGAGAGGATAAGAATTAGAGAGGAAGGCTTTAACTAAGACCTGTTGGTTAATCACTGATTTTTAACGTAAATCTGTGCATCCATCCAATCAATGTGACGATTTTAATCGCACTAATAAATTGAAAAGGGTAGAAAAACTTCTTTTTCAGCCATCAGCGGTATAATTAGTGACCTGACAAAAATAATATTCGAAATTAGACTTTAATTTACAATGAACAATAACATGTGAACAGGTTTGATAAAGAATTCATGAACCTATCTTGTTAAACAATATTTTAAGTATAAAGCAATTTACAATTAGAGAATTTATATAATATGAAATGTGTTAATATTTTAAATAAACTTACTTCTTTGTGCAATGATTTTGAACTGTAAGGTTAGAGAGCTTTTGAATGTATACTTCTGTTCGCTTCGGATGCAGGACACTTCATGAGCATATGGTGGATTAAATAAAAAGAAACAACCGAGTTGCGGTCTCAAAAATGCGGCAAAAACTAGTGCTACAAAACCATTCAATGACACAATACGAAAATAAAATAAAGGAAAAAACAGAAGGTATCAGAATAATGTAAGAATGAACATAAAAAATAAAAATTGCGGTTACGTAATACCGCGACACTCCCCACTCGAACTATAAAAGTTCGCTTAGGAATCTTCCACGGGAACCAAAATTCCAAGTTCAGTAATTGGTCGAGACAAATGATGTGGTGAACCTGACCTGTTAGCTACGAGTAAATCCACTGATCTGACAAGATTGTCAGAGCTATGTTTGACGGCGACAATTCTAGCAATGGGCCATTGGTAGCGCTTGCAGGTTTTGTCCCTCAGAATAACCAGATCGCCTGGTTGAAATGATCGTGATTTATAATGCCATTTGCGTCTTCGTTGTAATGTTTGGAGGTAATCCTTTCGCCAGCGGGTCCAAAACTGGTCGCTCAAATACTGGACCCTCCTCCAACGTTTACGACCATATGATAACAAATCTTGAGGTGAAAAATTATGCGAGGTAGTATGCGAGGATCATCGCAATGTGAGGATCATTGCTGGAGTGAAAGGGCGCGGATCGTTAGGATCTGAGGAAAACTCCCACAAGGGAGTGTTGTTTACTATTGCACAACATTCTTGGAGAAAGGTGTACAAATCGTCCCGAGAGAGCAATGGAGCGCCTAGTTGAAAGAAGCAGACATTGAGCAACCTCTTGATGGTTTGAATCTGGCGCTCCCAAATTCCTCCATGATGGCTGGCCTTGGGTGGTGTTAAAATTGTTTTGTGAGAGTTCGTCAGCAACCTCCTGATTCATTACTCCTATGAAATTGCTACCTTGATCACTTATCAGACGCTTGACTGTTCCTCTCAATGTAGAAGTGTCCAGATGAGGAAGCGGCTCAATGTGCGTTGCACGCGAATTCAGACAAGTGAAAATCAGTGCCCATCACTTCTTGGTTGAGGTTGTTCTTCTTGTGTTTTTTCCATCAGTAACTTGATAAGGACCGAAGACATCCATGCCGCTATTTGTAAATGGGGGAACACATTCTAACCTGTCCTTAGGAAGATCGCTCATGCGTTGAGTAGCTAGGTTCAGTCTTAATCGGTGGCAAATGACACAAGTGGATATAAAACGTCGAATGGACTTTGAAGCATGTAGGATAAAAAATCCAGCATTTCTGATAGCGCTCAAAGTAATGCAACGTCCTTGATGTTTTGTAGTTGAATGATAATGACTTATTAGTAGCTTAGTGAAGGATGAATCAGATGGGAGGAAGAGAGGGTATTTTTGATCATACTGAATGTCAGAAAGCCTTATACGCCTACCAACTCGTATCATACCTTGTTCGTCTATGAAAGGGGACAAATCAGTCAGTTTATTTCTGACAGATGAATTCAACAAAGGTATGAATTTCTTCTGTTCACTCCGCAAAATAAAAAGGAAACTAGTTTCATACGATGCAGGACCTCGTGAAGCTAAAGATATTCCTAATTTCTGGCGAAAAGAATCCGAGTAGCATCGAGAGACATCCAATAATATTTGAACAATTCTCACAACTTTAATCATACTGCTTGATCTTCCGATTACAGATGTTATGTCACAGGTTTCCGGTTTTACAGTTTTGAAACTTTTAGTCTCGGCAAGGGATTCGGGAAGTTCAATCAGTGGTGTTTCTGGAGGATCGTAATGGTCTTCCCGCAAGAAACCGGGTCCAGTTAGCCAACAAGAATTCAAAAGAGAAGAGATGCTCTGCTTCCTAGATGCAATGTCAGCTGGATTATCGGAAGTAGAGACGTATCTCCAGCTTTTAACATTCGTGCTCTTGAGAATCATAGATATTCTACGTGTGACATAACGAGGAAATTGTCTCTCAACATTTCTCAAATAACCCAAAACAATCATACTATCTGAATATAGAAAGATATTTTCATGGGAAATATTTAACTTGCTCTCCACTTCTTTGATTGTTAGAGCTATCTCCAATGCTGCACATAGCTCTAATCTTGGCATTGTAGGGGGTGATTTTGGTACTATTTTCGAATTTGCTAAGACAAACGAAATCCATCTGGAATTACTGTCATTTACATATCTGAGATAAATGACATATCCTGAACCTTCGTTTGAGGCATCACAAAACCCATGTAATTCGGTGGAAACAACGTGTCCGAAGTCGACTGGGACGTAGCTCCGCGGAATGACAAGTCCAGACAATTCACTGAGAGAACTCTTCCAATTGAGCCACTCGTCCCTATGATCCTCAGGGAGTTCTGAATCCCACGAATTATCACATTCATTGTCCTGGGTGGAGAGCAGGTTTCTTTGGATGTGTTTACCATGTAGAACGATAGGCGAGCTGATTCTCAACGGATCGAAAACCGAGTTCACAGTGGCTAGGACTCCTCTACGTGTGAAAGGTCTATTTACCAGATTGCTTCTTATAACGATAGTGTCTGCAGAAGTATTCCATTCCAATCCAAGAGCTGTCTGAGTCGAGTTCATCTCGAGATTAACAGTGTTGCAATCAGCCTTTTCGGATTCAGGAAAAGCCTTAATCACATTTGGATCAGATGAACATATCTTGTGCAGGCGAATGTTATATTGACTAAGAACCCATCTAGTTGCTTCAAGAGTGTTTATAGCTTCGATCGAGGACTCGGAAGCAGCTAGTCCATCATCGACGTAAAATTGGTCGTTAACGAATTTTTTGTACACATGGAATGTGAGATTCATTGGCAGCGAAACGTAAACCCAAGTTCGCTATGGCGGGACTAGAACAATTTCCAAATATATGGACTTTGGCCCGATATTGGACAATATCGTTGGAACCTACATTATCTCGAAACCAATAGAATCTTATGGAATCACGATCACAATCTTTGAGATGAAAATTGTGAAACATGGCTTCGATATCAGCAGAAAACCTAACTTTTCTATTACGAAAACCTATTAACACATCAGTTAGTCTGTTTGTAGAATCAGGACCTGAAAGAAGTGTGTCGTTAAGACATATTCCACTGTATTTGGCGGAACTATCGAACACTATTCTTATTTTGTCCTTTTTAGGGTGACTTAAAGGGAAGACAGGAATCCACCAGGCATGACCAGGTCTTTTAGGGACTTGTTCGTCCAGTGGAACAGCTTCGACATGGTTGGAATGGATGTACTGGCCCATAACTTTCAGACACTTTGTTAATTTTTCCTCATTCTTGCTTAAACGAGTCAAGCTGTTTCTCGTACGGCAATAGACTTACTTCTACATGATCATCTGGAAGGAGAGGATTATCTTCTCTGAATGGCAATGGCATTATAATGTTACCTTCTTTGTTTGTGTTTATACCGGAGAATAACTGGTTCAGGAATCGCTCATTATCCTTCGAATTTTTCAGAACTTCATCGTCTTCTCTTTCTGCGAAAATATCAGTGTTTGGTAAATGCCATTTCTCAGATATATTGAAAACAGGTGACTGAGAAAAATGTTCGGCTAAGCAAACTTTCAAAACGCTGAGCTTTTGTTTTGGCTAGCACTTGTACAACAACCACCCACCAGTGCCCATCCAAGTGCTGTATGGTGGACGAAAGGAGCTTTATTACCATAGCAACGAGTGTACATGCACGGAGCTGAGTCTCTTCCGATTAGGAGGAGAACATCTGCTTTGTGATCCAAATCTACAAAATGTTTTGCTAAATTTTGCAGATGAGGATGGGAAAGAACGACATCACTTGTCGCAACTTCAGCTTTGCAATCAGGAATAAAGGGATTAGTTAAAACGGAGGGTAACGAAAACCTTCTGCGTTCGTTAACTCCTTTTACTTTCAACCCTTCTAGAAGAATACCATTTGTCTCAGAAGTAGAACCAGTTAAAGTTCCCAAAGAATAATCAACAGTTGGTCCTTGAATGTCAAATAATTCTGCAATTTTAGGATCTGCAAAAGAAGCGCTGGATTGCTCGTCTATGATTGCGTAGCAGCGCAATGACTTTGTGGAATCATTCAGAGTGAGATCTACGAGGAGAACTTTGCTGCAATTTTTCTGATTAGATGAGTTATTGCAAACCTTTGTACACAGATAAGAATTATTCTGTGAATATGATTCAATGGGTTTATTAGACCTATCAGGATGCAACAGTGTGAGGTGAATTCCATTACATACATCACAATTTGACGACAGAGTGCAATTTGAACGACGGTGATTACCAGTGCATGAGAAACAAAGATTGTTATCTTTCATTAAATGTCATCTTCTCTGTGTGAGAGAGTTTAAGAAAAGTTCGGCATTCTTTCAACGAATGTTTGCTATAAGCGTGGATTTGACACGGGTTGGAAGCGTTAGACTCAGAGGACGGATTCATTTTTCAAGTGAAAGGCTCCGAAATTGAAGCACCATTAGCAGTGTGGGAGTCTTCGGAAGTTTTCAGTGTAATCCCACAATCCTTGTTTGAGGTTTCTTTAGAACTAGCTTTAAAGAAAACAGGATCCGAAAATTCTCTTGTTTTCTTCTCCAGAAATTTAACAAAATGTGAGAAAGGAGGATAAGCATTTTCGTTGAGAAATCTGTAGTCGTCACATTTACTTCTCCAAGAGTTTTGAAAACTGTCAGGTAGCTTAAGCAAAATTTTTTGAGCACCGTAAGCAGTGTCAAAAACGCCTAATTCTCTGCTGTCAGACATATTTGCTAAGATGAACTCACACAAATACAAAAGATCCTTCATCTTGTCAATTTAATGAACTGATTTAATCAGGGGAAAGGAGTCAATTTTGTTGTTGAGAGTGTTAGCTATCTTGATGCTGGAGCCGAACTCTTCTCTTAGACACTCTAGAGAGTGTTCGGTTTGTGTCCGACCCACCAATTGCCATGCACTTTTGTACTAGTTTGAGTGGCTCACCCACGGTGTTAGCTTCTAGGATTAACAGTTTATCATAGGAAGACAGAGCTATACCAGAGAGCTTGTTCTCAAGTGCATTTATCTAAGAATTATACCTTTGCGGTTCACCATTGAAAGGGTTTGATGATTTTAAGAACATCTGCTGCTTTACCAAATGAAGACCAACGCAATCAATTTTTTCTAGGGGTTGGTATTTTATGTTCCCCGGTTGATACATGGGAGGTACTTTCAATTCTTTAGGAGTGACAAAGTTATCTGAATCGAGTTTAAACCACTTTAAGGCATGGCAGCTCTGGCTGCTCAAAATCGTGTTCGTGATTGACATTTAAATTCCTAAGTTTGGGGAATGTAAACGTTGGCATTTGTTGATTATAAATGGAATAAAGAGATACTGGAGTATTGCTTACTGGAGCATTAACGGAAATAGCGCCATGGTTAGAGAGAAAGGGATTAGAGGTGACTGATTTTCCGTCTGTGGCATCGAGAATGGGGTAATTAGAAAGGGAGTGAGAAGAAGATGTGGACACAGATGAATGCCAAGAAGGAGAAACAATCGATATATTTAGTATGGAAAGAAAAATTATCACTTTCCTTTTGAAATGCAGCAAAAGGATTCCGACCAGAATTTGAAATGGAATGGTTAGAGTTAGCAACAGAAATAGGGTATTGTTCATTTATGGTTTCGTCAGCAAAATCGTTCAAGACCGAAAAAGAGCGACCACTGGGTTGTGGAGCACATCCATACTCTGTATGCAAGTTAGAAAATTTATCGGCAATTCCAATATCCGATAAGTGTTCATTAGCTACTGATATTCTTGATTTTATTTCCCTACGTTTAACAAATATGGAATGAATTAACTCATTGGCTTGAGTAGTAGCTCCAGAGCTTCGTAATGCATAAATTGTATCATTGCACGCGGATGTGAAGTCTTTACAAAGGTCTTTCAGTTGATTTAAAAAGTCAGTCAAATCGGAATGACTATCTTTGATTGATTCTATAGGAAACGACAGTAAATTTTCAAGTGCGATGGTTTGCTGTTCGCTCATTTCAACTAACTGATCTAACCTAGGTCTAGGAATGCGTTTCATTTGAGACATTCTGATTTCTGATTAAAGAAAAAAGTAAAAAACTACCTAGCACTGAATATATTCAACAATTAGTCTATCAATATGTGTCAAAAACTATAACCAATAGAAATTAGAATATAAAAGATTATAATCTGTTGAATTATTATTTATGCAGTATAAATAAAGTTAAGTGAACCTTAAATTAATTAAAAAAGCAAATAACAGCTTGCATAATTCACTAAATGAAACCAGACAGTTAGCAAAGAAAATTAATTTAACGGGTACTTAAGTACTTATTAACTATATGAGACGCTTCTAAATAAGTTGATAATTAAGAGTTATTAGAAGCAGTAGCCTATTACATCCATGTGATGTAAAAACTAAGTTACTATTTACAATAACAACTAGCCAGTGAATGTTGGCTAAATAGTATATAAATCTTCAATTTAAATATCTACCAATAGCCAGAGTCAAAGGTAACCGACTGCAGCCAATCACAGCTCGTCCTGAAGCGCACACCCTCGCTCGATGCAAGAGAGAGGAGAAGAGGGGGGGGGGGGGCTGTCACTTAGTGATGCGCACAAGTTAGCGTTCACGAAGAGAACCAACCCTGAAGTCCAAAAACCATCGCCAGAAGTCACTGTCGCGATTTTAATCGCACTAATAAGTTGAAAAGGGTAGAAAAACTTCTTTTTCAGCCATCAACGGTATAATTAGTGACCTGACAAAAATAATATTCGAAATTAGACTTTAATTTACAATGAACAATAACATGTGAACATGTTTAATAAGGAATTCATGAACCTATCTTGTTAAACAATATTTTAAGTATAAAGCAATTTACAATTGGAGAATTTATGTAATATGAAATGTGTTAATATTTTAAATAAACTTACTTCTTTGTGCAATGATTTTGAACTGTAAGGTTAGAGAGCTTTTGAATGTATACTTCTGTTCGCTTCGGATGCAGGACACTTCATGAGCATATGGTGGATTAAATAAAAAGAAACAACTGAGTTGCGGTCTCAAAAATGCGGCAAAAACTAGTGCTACATAACCATTCAATGAAACAATACGAAAATAAAATAAATAATAATGTAAGAATGAACATAAAAAATATAAATTGCGGTTACGTAATACCGCGACAATCATTAATTACAGAAAAGGGGAACAGTAATTTTGACCTCAGACAACGATTACTTAAAAGAGGGGAGAAAAAAATGTAATTTTGACTTTAGCCAAGAATTAGTGAAAAGTGTGGTAAAGCAAACACAGCAATTGTGTATGCATTGCTATCATCACGAACCTATATGATTGTAAGTAAGTGACAGTCAAGTCAGTTACCGATTCGCTCTCGTGAGCTACACACCTTATCTCCTGTTCGTAGTTATTTGAGACCTTAACTTGCGAGCGTTCTAGTGGAGATATTACTTGTAATAACATGTGCTTGACCAATGAATATAATCTCTTTAAGTGTTAATTACTTTACCATTATTACCCTTAAATACAGTTAAGCTTGGACCAGAGGCCTGAGGTCGGAACCATAGTGGCAAGGTGGTTCTAGGGCATGGTACCATGAGTATTTAGTAGAAAGAGATATATAAAGAGAAAGGAATCTGAAAACACTATAAAAGTAGGATCCTAATCACGTAGAGCCCATACACTGAGACGTTATAGGGAAGTAAACTAACTACGTCACATTGGTGGCCGTATGGTGCGTGATTAAGTAATTCGAATTTAATGTGCGGAAATTCAATTACTAAAGTAAAAGATTGAAAGCTTTGTAATTTACCAAAAACTAAGTTAACCATCTGATTGGAGAGTATTTGATTACAGCAAGACCGGGTTTTGCGACCCTATATGAAGGTACGATCCAATTAAGGTGTTCAGTTTTTGTGATAAAGTATAAAGATAATTCAACTCAAGGTCAAGCAAATGGCATCTCGAAAATTATCGGAAGGATAAGGAGAGTACAGATGGCCTAATTTGAAATTTGAATGAGCAGAGACAATCAACAAGACTGACCAGTCTGAAAAAAAAAAAATTCTGGAAATTCTGGAAAATTCTGGAAGAAACTGGAAAACACGGAGGGAGGAAGCGACAGTAATGGGTTAAGCGTTGCACGTTGACGAATGGTGATGGAAAACATTCGATTATAAACAACATGCAAAAAAGCCGTAAATCAACCAGAAATTGAGAGTCTAATTTGTTTAAATACTACATCTGAAAAGTATTTATTCAAACTGCAACATTCAGTGATCATTCAACATTCAGTGATCATTCAACATTCAGTGAAAAGTTAACAGTCAGTAAACATTCAGTGATCATTCAACATTCAGTGATCATTCAACATTCAGTGATCATTCAACATTCAGTGATCATTCAACATTCAGTGAAGTTTTAACATTCAGTGAACATTCAGTTAACATACAGTGCATAACATACAGTGCACAGCGCTCAGTGAACATTCAGTTAACATTATAATAGTTAACATCAGAGCAAAAATCAACGACAAAACCTGATAAGCGGGACCCACTGTACATGGAACCGAAAGTTGAGTATAACATATAACTAAATGTCATCTTATCATTCAGTCTCATTTCTGAAGCGGTCGGAGTAAGATCTATGTGTTAGACCTTAGTCAGTGGTGAATAAATCTGTTCTGTCTTAGTCAAGAATTGTGTTGATGAATAAGCAGAAGGTAATTAATCATTACTGCAGCAGTTATAATTATAGATGTACGTGTGCATGCATTTCTTTTAGCTTTGCTGTGTGTCGTTATTAATTGAAAGGTAGTATAAATATTTTATATTTATTGATTTAACAAATATTGCTCTATATTAAATTATATTTCATTTATTATTTATTATTTGAATGATTATTTTTTAATGTTTGACGGATTATTATTTTTTATTATTATTATTTATTTTTTTTGGATAGCCTATTATTTTTTCTTTTTTTTTTCGTAATTAGTGATTACACGTGCATCACACTTGTTTAAGTACACAATAACACCTCATTAGGGTAGGAAACACATGCCAACCTCAGAGGACGAAGCGATTAATGCTGAGGCTGTAGAACTTAGATCTGGAAGACGAACTAAACCCAGAGTACAGAAAACTAAACAACCCAAAACACCTAAAACACCCCCCAAATCACCCCCCAAATCACCCCCCAAGTCACCACCCAAAACACCACCCAAAACATCCCCCAAAACATCCCCCAAAACAACCCCCAAAACAACCCCCAAAAAACCACCCAAAATGTCGGTTGAATTAACACAAGCTCAACTCCAGGAGATAATTAAAAGTCGAAGTACGACGATCATAAATTCGGATTCATTGCCGATATTCAGGGGAAGAAGAAGGCCAGAGGATCCAGCTTTCGAGGAGAAGAACACGTTTCGTCAGCATCTCAGCCTATTAAATAATCATATATCCAGCTTAGGGGATAAAGATGACGCAGAAAAAAAGAAGATCCTTTTCAGGAGCGCTGATTGCAAGCTAGGAGATTTTCAAATTACTGTTAATAACGTTGTCAACGGTAAAACATTTAAAGATAGCACATACCAAGAAATATGCACGGTACTAGAAGACATATATGTGCAGAAAGACAGTAAGGATATCTACAGTGTATGTCATGAATTATACACAAATAAATTGAAGGACGAGACTACAGCTGCCAGTGACATCTTAAGTACATTAGAAAAGATAGGCGAAGTCACGGATTTTATATTAAATGACGACACAATGAACGCCCAATTTCCAATAAGGACAGCAACTGAAAGTGATGAATCATTCACACGCAA
This sequence comes from Caprella mutica, assembly GCA_947561585.1. Classification (NCBI taxonomy): domain Eukaryota; kingdom Metazoa; phylum Arthropoda; class Malacostraca; order Amphipoda; family Caprellidae; genus Caprella; species Caprella mutica. The sequence goes on from CANNZV010004653.1 coordinate 27,505, forward strand.
ATTAAAAAATCACGCAAAAGATCTCATGAATACATCAATGTATTTAACAATATTGGGTCCACAGATCAACCCCAGTATCATCAAAGGAGTCGTAGAAGGTCCTTTTAAGACAACAGCTAATTTACTGTCTGCTACAACGAAGAAAATAAGATCTTTGCCACATGATAAAAAAATTCTAATACCAAAGAAGAATTTCAATGACACAGAAACTTTTTTGATAGAAAAACCCGAGGGTGAGAATCAAGGCAAGTTCCACGAGGATATGCAGGAAGATACAGAAGCATATTACACTTATGACAGAGGAACAGCAGGTAGGTATGCACGCAGAAGTAGGTACAAACACAATCCCACAGGCAGAGCATACACTAACATCCCCCACCCTACCCCTACCCCTCACAGCAACAGTGGTACAATTAAGTGCTACCGGTGCAACAAATTAGGACATATAGGTAGAGAATGTCGGGCTCAACAGGCCAAGGATTTTCGCAAAAACATGTAAATACAAACAGAAGTAAAAAACAAAATAGGTCTCACGGGAAAACGGTCGGTAGCTCCGTGTACGAAAGTGAATTGAACATGAATAAATTAGATCCAGTGCACGTTAAATTCAATAGCAAAGGTAAATCGTCACTCAACACAAGTTGTGAATGTAAAAATAAGTTCGATTTATTAAAAGAAGAAGAGTTAAGCGTTGAGGATAAAAAAATGAGCGAAACATATATAACAGTCCAATTAGTAAAAAATAAAGATGAATTAAGCGGATTGATGGACTGTCATTATACGATAAAAGGGACTTCTAAGCCAACGATAATTTTACATAGTAAAGAATTCGATTGGGAAGCTTTAATAGATTCAGGGAGCGAGAGAACGATTTTAAACAGTCGTAATTTTAATTACAAGGCGAGTCACGAGGACATAATAAAATCAAACGTAACTATTAAAGGCATAAACGGACGTTCCGAAGTAAAAGGTGAAGTAAAATTTGAACTAATGTCGAAATCCCACAAGCAAACAGTAAACGCTTTACTAATCAACAACAACAGCTTACCATATGATGTAATATTAGGAAGGGACGTGTTAACGAACGCGCAAATTGATTTTGATAAGAAAATATTGAAATTAGGTGAAGAAAAAATTCCGTTTATGGAAAAACGTAGAATAGCTACTAAAGAACTATTAAGCACAGATTGCTTAATATCTGAACTGGTCCTTACTTCAAATAGGTCAAAACGAAGAACGTTGATAAGACAAATAAACGAACGAACAAACAGCCGCAGTAGTATTGCGAAAGTAAGGGTTAAACCTCAACAAAAAGGGCAAACGGAGGTAAAAGTGAAATCCGAGGTAAAAACGAAGTCAAGGAATAAAAATAAAAAACGCGAGAAGAACGGAAATGTTCATATAAATAGCCAAGTCGTTGAGGCAAACAGCGTACAAATATTGTATGGGTTTGTCAAAAACAACGAAGCAGGAAGTTATATTATAGCTAAAAGAAGTTTCAATAGTGGTTTAGTGATAGCTGAAACACTAATAAAAATCGAAGACACAAAAAAAGAGGGAGATCAAGTGTCAATATGCCCAGTTTTCGTAATGAATCCGACGGATAGTGATATCATATTACGGGACAATATGATAGTTGGTAAACTCCAAACGTACGAAGAGCAAGTCGAAGTAAATATAGCGACTATATCGGAGTGTTTAAATAATAGGACTCATAAATCTAGGTTAGGAAACGTGTTGAGTGACGAAAAACCAAAGCCATTTGAACGAAACGTTACCCCTGAACTAATTTATGAAAAGTCAAAGGTACATGCAGTTGGAATTAATGGAGAGCCATTAGTTACAACGCATGGCAACCGAGATATGAAGTGTAAAATATCACGTGACGGAAGCGCTGATAGAAGCCGTGACAGCACATTAAGTGCTGATGTAGAAAACAATTCTCAGACAGTGCCATCAGCACCGAGAAGGTTAGTTAATGCTGACATATCATGTGGAATGTCAGAGTATGAAGACAAAATGACGCAGTTACTAAATGACTTTAGAGACGTAATCACGATCAAGGACGAAGAAATCGGGACTACTAGTATATGTAAACACACAATAGTAATGAAAGATCCTAATATAGTGATAAACAAGATGCCGTACCGCATACCACATAAATTTCAAGAACAACTTGAAGAAGTCAACAGGTCAATGTTAAAGGAAGGCACTATAGAACCTTCAATGTCCGAGTACAACTTCCCGGTTATCGTTGTTCATAAAAAGAATGGGGAAATACGACCCGTAATAGATTTCAGATCATTAAATAAGTGTGTCCATATACAAGGATTTCCGTTACCTAGGGTTGACGACATGCTTGGATCTTTAGGTGGATCAAAGATATTTTCTAGTTTAGATCTGAGGAGTGCATTTCACCAGGTGGAACTCTCCGAGGAGTCTAAAAAACTTACAGCATTTGCGGTAAATGGTAAAAAGTTTCAGTTTAAAAAGTTACCATTTGGTTATGTCAATAGTCCAAAAGTATTTCAAGCAATAATGACAAAAGCGTTAAGTAATGTATTAGAGAAACTATGTTTCGTATTTATTGATGACATCCTAATTTTTAGTCGATCTTATGAACAACATTTAAATGATATTGGCCAAGTGCTAATGAATTTACGTGACGCTCATTTGAGATTAAAATTAGAGAAGTGTGAATTCTTTAAACACGAAATTAATTTTCTTGGACATCGAGTCACTACTGAGGGCATCCGATGTATCCAAAACGAAAAACTTAGAGAAGCATCTAGACCAACAGATGTAAAACAACTTCAGCGATTTTTAGGGCTTGCAAATTATTTTCGTAAGTTCGTACCTAAATTTAGTCAGAAAGCCGACCCATTATATAGACTATTAAGGAAGGACACTAAATTTGACTGGACTGACGAATGTGAGGCTAGCTTCACTAGACTCAAAAATATTTTGACATCAGATACGGTTTTAGCACATCCAAATTATTCCAGACCATTTTATTTATTTACTGACAGCTCAAATATCGGAGTTGGCGCAGCATTGCTACAACCAGATTCGACCAAAAGCAAAACATTAAGACCCATCGCATATTTCAGTAAATCATTAAATTCTACTCAAAAAAGGTACTCCACGACTAAACTAGAGTTTCTTGCAATACATCTAGCTTTAAAGGAATTTCAATATCTATGTCTAGGATATCCTATTACCATTTTAACTGATCACAAACCCTTATGTGCATTTTTTGGTAATAAACTGCCTTTAGACACGGCACTAGCCAGGTGGGCAATAGAGGCTAGCACATATGATTGTACCATCAAATATTTTGAAGGTAAGAGAAATGTGGTAGCCGATACTCTTAGTAGATTAACTCCTTTAACGGAAGAAACAATAGATGATTGTGAACTTTTAACACCATCTAATGAAAGTTGTAATTCAATTGAAAATTATATAGCAACCACAAGATCGAGGGCTAAGCTAAACGTACCACAAATTATTAACGACAATGACAATGACTCAGAAACAGACTCAGAAAACGAACAAGAATCAGATACATCTAAATTGTATAAAATCAACAAAGAAAAACCATTTCTGAACTACATACCTAAACAGGAAGACATAACATGGACTTTAAACAGACTAAAGACTGCACAGTCAAACGACTTTGCTTGTAAGGAAATAATGGATATATTACAGAAAAAACAATTAGGAACATCTAGGAACATAGCTGAATTTTTCATATTAGACGGAATATTATATCGACATCGGAAAATAGATACTCGGGCAGCCAGTATTGTTAATTATGTTATACCAAATGAAATGATCAATTTAGTAATTAATTCAATACATTTTAACACCCATTGTGGTTTAGCTCATACGCTATTTCAATTTCGACTAAAATATTATCATTTTCAAGAAAGATCGGTCATAGAATCTTTTATTAAAAGATGTGACGTTTGCAAAATCCTTAAAGGAAGTCTAGATACACCAATTAAATTAATGTCTGCCCCAGTAGCTAATACACCATTTGAAACAGTTTCATTTGATTTTATTGGACCTTTTATAACAACTGACACGAACAACAAATATATTTTATCAATAACATGTATGTTGACAAGATATAACGAATTACACGCAGTAGCTGACAAATCAACTAACACAGTAATTGATTGTCTAAGTAAAACATTTAGTCGTTGTGGATATCCCAAAACGTTAATGTCGGATTGTGCGAAAGAATTCAAGTCTAACGCAATTAGAACTTTCAGTGAAATACATCAGATATACAAATGTGAGGTATTACCATATTCAGCATATTCCAATGGAATTTGTGAACGTAATAACCAGAAAATTAACAAATTATTAAGATTCTATGTAGCCACAGTAGATCACAATAATTGGGACATGTTTCTCGATATTGTCCAAAACACAATTAACAACCAGGTCAATTTGACCTTGAAGGATACGCCCTCATACGCTCTTTTCGGGAGGGACACATCTCCAAATATTCAAGCAGAAAATTTGGATAACATTTACAATTTAGATACATCAGAATCAATAGTCAAAATCAAGGCCAGACAAGCTCTATTTATTCAAGATCAGATAAGAGCTAACATAATTAATCAATCAAACAAACGCATAATTTACCACAATAAGACACGAAAAGACAAAATTATACAGATAGGTGATCGAGTATTAATTAGAAATCATCAAAAAACACATAAATTACAATTAAATTGGATAGGACCAGGTACAGTATTACAAGTGAAAAAAAACAAAGCTATAATTCAATTAGGACATCAAACGATAACGAGCAATATAAATTATCTAACTAAGTTGGAAAAATTCACAACAAATTAATTAAATAATTTCATTAACATCATTAAACAGGAAATCAAATTATGAGAAATTTGAATATAAACAAACATCATTTAGCACACAAAAGGAACACATAAGACGAAGTAACATGAGTAACATGTTACATTTACACGAACACGTGACATATAACACGGTTACATGCAAAGAGTCAGAGAAATGTTTACATTTTTTTTGCTTACGCGAGTCAAACAAACAGAGCATACAATTCATTGTTCAAACTACAATATTTCCTTTGCTCAGTAAGAGAATTATTGTATGTATTTAATTGTATGAATTTTAATTGTAATATTTGTATGTATTTAGTTTAAGTTGATGGGATGAATTATGAATTTTATTAATATAAAATTTCATATAATAATTTTAAGAGGATTACTTTTTTTTGTTGTATGCATGTTAATTTTAAATTTTGTGTTTATATGTTGGGTAACGAATAAGATGAATTATATTCTGTAAACGTAGTAGTAAAATTGTTTGAATGAAAATTTGAAAAAAAAAAAAAAATATATATATATATATATTCAAATTTAGGATGAAATACTGAAATAATTTAAAAGCAAAAATGATCAATTCAAAATGAGACTGAAATATGATAAAATACCTAAAATGAACAGGGGCCATGAACTAACGGTATCGTTTTGATTTCAGTGACCGTGAGGCAGAGAGGACCCAGCTACCCACACAGCCAACAGCTCCTCAGCCATAAACAGCCAGTGACTGACTCTCAGCCACTCACAGCCGGTTGACACACAGAACTGTAATTCAAGGTCGTGAGAAGTAATCAGCTGGAGCGATGGGACAGACTCAGAGCAACTTTGACCTGAACTCAGTAGTGGAGCTGATCCAGAAATCAACTTCTATGAACAAGGCTCATTTGGAGCAAACCATTAAAAACATGGGGTCTACAAAGTACGACCTAATACCAGACTTGTTCAGCGACATTTTAGTGTTAATTCTAACACTACTGGTTGTGATGATACTGGTATGTGGATATAATCAGTCAAAGAAGATGAAGTCAGAAGAAGATATGAAAATGTACGAAATTAGGAATTTGAGGTCTAAGATGGCGACTGAAGCTTTCAATCAGATAAAGCGAAGCACCCCTTTAGATCAGGGGAACTAGGTGGAACAGTAAATGTTTTTAATGATCAGGCAGTTAATATACAGGCGACAACAGTTATAGTAATGCCTCAGGCAAAACGAAGGCCAAAAAGCGAAATTACCAAAACTAAACCTAACAGCATTTAAGATTTTTTTTCTCAAACTCAATTTGATCATTATTTAAATTTTTTTTTAATTTTAAGTTTGGGTAATTTTAAGTGAAAATTAATAATAATCGTTTTTTCAATTGAATTTAATTTTAAGTTTAATTTTTTTTTTTCGGTGTTAATTTTAAGTTTAATTTTTTTTTCGGTGTTAATTTTAAGATTTAAATTTAAAGATCACAACTGTCTCAAAATTTGATAAAGATGATCAAAATTCATATAAATTCAATTACGAATATAAATTCATTAAAAGGTCATAAAATACGATATCATAACATATGATAAATTAAAATGAAAAATTACTTTTATCAATAAAAAAGGAAGGTTATTAAAATAAAACATAACTAAGTTCATTAAATATATTTCTTATAAATGAAAATTTTTTTTTGATTATAAATTTTTTTTTTTAAATGTAAATGCAGTAACAATTTGTGTAATGTATTGGAGTGATCAAAGGTCTCTGTTAATATTTAGACTAAAAATCTACATATTAGGAGGGAGGGGTGTGATCTCAAATAGATTAGGCAAGTCATTACGTTTATAAAATGAAAAAGTTGTTACATTTTGAACTGAGACATATTAGGTAGGAGTAACTTAGATTATTTTGAGAATAAATAAAAATATTGTTAAAGCAAAAGTAAGATTGTATAGGTAAGATTAAAAACTTAAGAAAATTTGGTGAATGCACATTAGTCTTACATATTTCTAGAACGAATTAAAACTCAAATTTTTCAATTTTCTAATAATTTATTTATTACCGGTTCGAGAAATTTCAAGAGATCCAATATACATGTTTCCACTAACAGCGTGAGCGTCTGAACATTGTTCAATATAGAGTAACAATGGGTAGACAAACCAGCTGGCAGTTTTGGAAAAATGTGAATTGTAACTTTGAAATTTTCGGAAGGGGGGAGCGATGTGGTAAAGCAAACACAGCAATTGTGTATGCATTGCTATCATCACGAACCTATATGATTGTAAGTAAGTGACAGTCAAGTCAGTTACCGATTCGCTCTCGTGAGCTACACACCTTATCTCCTGTTCGTAGTTATTTGAGACCTTAACTTGCGAGCGTTCTAGTGGAGATATTACTTGTAATAACATGTGCTTGACCAATGAATATAATCTCTTTAAGTGTTAATTACTTTACCATTATTACCCTTAAATACAGTTAAGCTTGGACCAGAGGCCTGAGGTCGGAACCATAGTGGCAAGGTGGTTCTAGGGCATGGTACAAAGAGAATTTAGTAGAAAGAGATATATAAAGAGAAAGGAATCTGAAAACACTATAAAAGTAGGATCCTAATCACGTAGAGCCCATACACTGAGACGTTATAGGGAAGTAAACTAACTACGTCACAAAAGAGGGGAGATAAATAAAATAATTTTGACCTCAGCCAACGATTACTTAAAAGAGGGGAGATAAATAAAGTAATTTTGACCTCAGTCAAGCATTACTGAAAAGAGGGGAGAAAAATATGTAACTTTGACCTCAGCCAAGAATTACGGAAAAGAGGAGAGAAAAAGATGTAACTTTGACCTCAGCCAAGAATTACTGAAAAAGATGTAACTTTGACATCAGCCAAGAATTACTAAAAAGAGGGGAGAAATAGATATAACTTTGACCTCAGCCAAGAATTACTGAAAAGAGAGGAGAGAAAACAGAGATAAAAGTTTACTTCAATTTCAATAGCCTTTGAGGGATAAGTATTCCAACTTATTTTCCTCCTATTTACCAAATTCCATGAGGTATAAGTTATTCAACTTATTTTCCTGATTTAAGATTTCAAATTCAGGACTGATATCCTATTCAGACTGTGAAAAATTAATCAAATTACATCTTATTTCAATAAAATTCTAATTACATATATATTAATCAAAGACATATTCTATTACAATGAACATCTACGATGTAACACTAGATTAAATAATAAATATACAAAATATAACATATATGATACAGAAAATGATATAATCAAAGAATTTCTGTGTAAATATCACATAACAGATAACACGAGTACTTAAAAAAATTAAATTAAGTATGTGACAACATTCTTACATATATTATCAAATGTAAAGCGTATTGTAAGTCATTATAAATAGTTAATAATATCTTCTAACTACTTTACAGAACATAGCATTTTTACTCAAAGCTTCTAAATACAAACGAGATGATTACTTTTTCTAAATCACATGTAATTTTAAAGACTTAATGCAAGTGTAAGAAATCTAATATAAATAAATATTTTTCTAATGACATGCATTTAATAGCTTTTATAGTAGTAAATAAACTTTGAAGTGAATAAGGGTCATAATTCCTTGTATCTAAAGGAATGTGCTTTATTTAAGCTTATGACTTGAAAATGATAGAAACAATATATAATTTAATCACACAAGTAATAGAAATAGAAACAGGTTAAATTTAAAAGGTATCTAATTATGCCAATGGTTTTAGTATGGCAATAGCTAATAGTTAATAGTATTTACTTAATTTAACTGAATGTTCTCACCTGTTGAATTGACGCTGGCTTGTTAGTGATTATTGCCAGATTCAGAATATTTTAATAGTTACATTTAAATATTAACTTTTACTGGTGTTTGAGGTTCATAATTTAACTAAAAGATTAATGAATGCATATTTAAGTTTTTGAATATAAAAATATATCATTTAGTTACTTATGAAAGAAATTATTAATGATTGAAGTTAGTTACAGTGATTTGTTCGTACGTGCGTGTTTTGTTCTAACAGTAACTGTTAGAATAAGCATCTGATCAAAATAGGAGTTAAAAATCTACATTTACATGTTCTAAATATAACATTATTAATATATGTAATATATAACCTGTATATATATTTATTCAATAAACAATCATTTCACAATCTTAACTATCGTGCACGAAAATTTCGTCCACGGACATCTCGTCCACGGATATTTCGTCCAACGGACATTTCGTCCACGGACAATTCGTCCACGAAATGCTTTATTTTGTATTATAATTATAATGTGCAGTATATCTATTGTTTATTATATATTATTTATAATATTCTGCAATATAAAAGTAGAAAACACCCAATTTCGATGGTCTTTAATTGCCTTAATACTTATCGCAATCTTCTTCTCCTGCTCTTACTGGCCGGCGACAGGAAAATAATTAAACTGAATACTTTATTTAATGATTACAGGTAGGCCTCGCTTTTATTGTACCTCGGTCTTATAAAATCTGTAATAATAGCGAGCCATGTCTCTTAGATAATATAGTACATAAAGATAGAAAATGGAAACATTTTTTTCTATATATACAATAACTACAATTATTTGCGGTGTATTTTCACAATAACTACCATAATAATCAATATTGGTAGGTACTCAGATTAGCTTTCTAGCTTATTGGAAGCATTATTGGTTCAGAAATTAGTTCTTTATGATAGATTTTTATTCGACAAGTGACTACATAAAATACATACATGTACATATAATAAACTAATAAACAATTGATTGATAATTAAATGTGATATAAAATAAATAACTAGGCATTGGTACTTTTTTGTGTTACGTTTAATTATATAAACGTAAGCACGTCCGTGTTTTCGTACTCTTTCATATTTTCGGACTCATAATAAAAGCATAGGAAATAATTAGCATTTACCTCTATTGCAATAATTTTATTCTCATTCTTACGTTTCCACTTTTAGTCTTGTTAGTACCCTGTTATTTCAGGTCCATATTTTAGACTCATTTCATAACTCATTAATTAATGCAAAATATTACAGGAGGTAAATAATCCAATGATACAGTCAACCCGTTTAGCATATCTAATTTCATAACTGTAATTGATAGATAAACATTTTTTATGTGTTCATATTAAAAGTTTCGGCTTAAATCACTATAATAATATTATATATTTATACCTTGCTATTAATTTAATAGTAAAATATAAAATGAAATATATCCCATATGCACTTCAAAATACAAAATAAAGCAATTCGTGGACGAATTGTCCGTGGACGAAATGTTCGTTGGACGAAATGTCTTAGACCCCTTCAATGTACTGTGCCTTAACCAAAGACAATATAAGATAGACGCTCAACTCCATGTTAT
>CANNZV010004654.1:0-36475 GCA_947561585.1 Caprella mutica
CTCATATATAAGTTCATATCCTCATATATAAGTTTATATCCTCATATATAAGTTTATATCCTCATATATAAGTTCATATCCTCATATATAAGTTTATATCCTCATATATAAGTTTATATCCTCATATATAAGTTTATATCCTCATATATAAGTTTATATCCTCATGTATAAGTTCATATCCTCATATATAAGTTTATATCCTCATATATAAGTTTATATCCTCATATATAAGTTTATATCCTCATATATAAGTTTATATCCTCATATATAAGTTCATATCCTCATATATAAGTTTATATCCTCATATATAAGTTTATATCCTCATATATAAGTTTATATCCTCATATATAAGTTTATATCCTCATATATAAGTTTATATCCTCATGTATAAGTTTATATCCTCATGTATAAGTTTATATCCTCATATATAAGTTTATATCCTCATATATAAGTTCATATCCTCATATATAAGTTTATATCCTCATATATAAGTTTATATCCTCATATATAAGTTTATATCCTCATATATAAGTTTATATCCTCATATATAAGTTCATATCCTCATATATAAGTTTATATCCTCATATATAAGTTTATATCCTCATATATAAGTTTATATCCTCATATATAAGTTTATATCCTCATATATAAGTTTATATCCTCATATATAAGTTTATATCCTCATATATAAGTTTATATCCTCATATATAAGTTTATATCCTCATATATAAGTTTATATCCTCATATATAAGTTTATATCCTCATATATAAGTTTATATCCTCATATATAAGTTTATATCCTCATATATAAGTTTATATCCTCATATATAAGTTTATATCCTCATATATAAGTTTATATCCTCATATATAAGTTTATATCCTCATATATAAGTTTATATCCTCATGTATAAGTTTATATCCTCATATATAAGTTTATATCCTCATATATAAGTTTATATCCTCATGTATAAGTTTATATCCTCATATATAAGTTTATATCCTCATATATAAGTTTATATCCTCATATATAAGTTTATATCCTCATATATAAGTTTATATCCTCATGTATAAGTTTATATCCTCATATATAAGTTTATATCCTCATATATAAGTTTATATCCTCATATATAAGTTTATATCCTCATATATAAGTTTATATCCTCATATATAAGTTTATATCCTCATATATAAGTTTATATCCTCATATATAAGTTTATATCCTCATGTATAAGTTTATATCCTCATATATAAGTTTATATCCTCATATATAAGTTTATATCCTCATATATAAGTTTATATCCTCATATATAAGTTTATATCCTCATATATAAGTTTATATCCTCATATATAAGTTTATATCCTCATATATAAGTTTATATCCTCATATATAAGTTTATATCCTCATATATAAGTTTATATCCTCATATATAAGTTTATATCCTCATATATAAGTTTATATCCTCATATATAAGTTTATATCCTCATATATAAGTTTATATCCTCATATATAAGTTTATATCCTCATATATAAGTTTATATCCTCATATATAAGTTTATATCCTCATATATAAGTTTATATCCTCATATATAAGTTTATATCCTCATATATAAGTTTATATCCTCATGTATAAGTTTATATCCTCATGTATAACCAGAAAGAAATTTATGATGAAAACCAATTTAAAAATAATCACAAGCATCACATTTAGTGAAGTTTCTTTTTGGAAATGTGAAATTAGTAAACAGAAAATAATTTCTAATTTTAATATCTTATGTCCCCACAATAACTTTCTTTTTGAGTTCAATAAATTCAACCTAAGAATGGTTTATTTCGATACCAATAAAAAAAATGTAAATAACTTCTTAATTAATTATTCCTTTTTAATTAACCAACAGTTATTAATTCAATGAAAGCATTTGCATAATTCTCATAATTAGGTGAATAAGAAGAGAGAATAAGGACCCACATTAGCAATGTTGTGTGCGTAATACCCCTCTCCCCCCCCCCCCTCCAACTTACCTACATTGTACTCAGTTTGTCTTTTGTTGAACAAGAAACTTATTTTTGCGTCAAAAGACTTTCAGACGCCTTTCTAACTTCAACAGAAACTTTTTAAAGCAAAGTTTGTCCCTAGCAGTAGGAAAAGTGGGCTATTTTCTAATCATACCCGTACTCAGGCCCTCTGTTTGTGTAAATATTTCTTATTTTCTTGATGCCTAACTTAACCAACGTGTCATTAACGTATTTCTAAGAGCGATAACAATTGTGAATATGAATGAGAGTTTATGACATTAATAAGTAGGTCATTTCTCTGCTTTTATTATATTTATTACTCAGTCTACCTTTGTGCTCAGCTCTAGACGGGCAAATAATTCACCCAAGGACATGTCAATAAGATTCATGTTCCCTTTTTGAAGCTTTGCACTATTGGTTGTGGCCAATAAAATATTTGTGGCAATAAATAACGATCAATGAAGAGACTCTAAATCAAACCTTAGGGGAGATATTTGGCGGGAGATTTTGTGGTGATTCTGTGGGCTCAACTTATAGGGGTGAACGGTGCACCTGTTAAATTAAATGTCGGTATTCTAAGGTCAGTATTCTAAGGTCAGTATTCTAAGGACAGTATTCTAAGGTCAGTATTCTAAGGACAGTATTCTAAGGTCAGTATTCTAAGGACAGTATTCTAAGGTCAGAATTCTAAGGTCAGTATACTCGCTGTAGGTCACTATATTCGCTGTAGGTCAGTATACTCTCTGTAGGTCAGTATACTCTCTGTAGGTCAGTATACTCTCTGTATGTCAGTATACTCTCTGTAGGTCAGTATACACTCTGTAGGTCAGTATACTCTCTGTAGGTCAGTATACTCTCTGTAGGTCAGTATATTCGCTGTAGGTCAGTATACTCTCTGTAGTTCAGTATACTCGCTGTAGGTCAGTATACTCTCTGTAGGTCAGTATACTCTCTGTAGGTCAGTATACTCTCTGTAGGTCAGTATACTCGCTGTAGGTCAGTATACTCTCTGTAGGTCAGTATACTCGCTGTAGGTCAGTATATTCTCTGAAAGTCAGTATACTCTCTGTAGGTCAGTGTATTCACTGTAGGTCAGTATACTCGCTGTAGGTCAGTATATTCGCTGTAGGTCAGTATACTCTCTGTAGGTCAATATACTCTCTGTATGTCAGTATACTCTCTGTAGGTCAGTATATTCGCTGTAGGTGCATAGCGTGATCAGAGCAATCATTCTCAGTGTGATTGAAACCCCCATTGGTATTTACGTAATAAAGATGACGAATGGTGGTTGTTTGGAGTGGAGTACAGACATTATCAGCTCTAATGGGGTGGGTGGCGGGGCTTTATCTGACCCACCGGGACAGAAGGGGTCCGTTAATCTCACCTATGAGACCCCTATTTTTCTAATTGCTCCACTGTCTTCAATTAGAGACAAGCCCAAAGTTATACCATGATTGTGGTGGAGAAAGAAACATAGCATGAGTTCCAGTTAGGGCGCAAAATTGAATATTCTTCCAGAAGCAAACTCAGGTGGGTATTTCTAGTCGTACATTTAAAGACTGGAAATTGTGAACCAAAGAATATTATTTTGCTCTGAGCTTCACAAGACGCAGAACAAAGTGATTAGGCGAGATTTGCTCGGGAGTAATTGAATTCATGCTCTCTGGCTGGAGTGCTGGGAGAGAGTGAATGGAGAGAGTGTTTGGAGAGTGAGTGAAGGGAGAGTGAATGGAGAGAGTGCTGTGAGAGAATGAAGTGAGAGAGAGTGAAGGGAAAAAGTGAAGGGAGAGAGTAAAGGGAGAAAGTGAAGGGAGAGTGAAGGGAGAAAATAAAGGGAGAGAGTGTAGGGAGAGAGTGAAGTGAGAGTGAGTGAAGTGAGAGAGTGAAAGGAAAAACTGCTGGGGGAGAGTGAGTGAAAGAAAATTGAGTGAAGGGTGGATGATTGGATGAGAGTTCATTGAAATATAGATGTAAAAATGAAAATCTTCTGTGATAGAAAAGAAGTGAAATAAGGCTTTTGCATTTGTTGTATTTACAAAGTGTACAATAGTAGAAGACAAGTCAACAGTGTACTAGTTCAATATTTCACATTCTAAACCTCAATGTTTGCTTCTGTTACATTGACTTCTATATTATGTTAAGGTGAATATTTTGAGACAGGGCCAAGAGTGACAGAGGCGAGTATTTTTCTCCACTGCTCATATCTGCCGCAGAGATATCGCTAGATCCTCTGTCCCATTTGCGAGGATCATCTGCACGCAGCTTCACACTCACTCTCGGATGAGAATCTTCGAAAGGACTTAAGGACTCACAATTGATATGAGAGGATTCACAGCTGATAGACTCCACCTCTAGCTACTGTCGACGAGAGTGAGTGTGCCACATCGAAGAGAGCTGCGCGACTTAGGCTCAGCTCTAACGACTTTCAGGATTGAGTCAGTTATTGAATGGAATGATTCTTCATAATCAATTATTATTGACGTCTATTCTTTGTAATTGTGTGTTGGATTGATACAAAAAAAAAAGGATAGATTACTGAATGAAAAATTGCTGTAATAAATGCCTTACTCGATAATTATATTTCTTACGTGATAAACGTATCTAGTACAGCGGCACTATAAAGAGTAACACAAAATTTCAGTGATAAACAAAATATATCAGTGAAGACATTTAAATACTTAAAACAACAAGAAAAGTGTTTGGGTGTATGGTAGAGAACACTGAGAAGATATGCAAGGAACTCTATTCAATAAACCCTTCTCTTATTTGAAAATACGGTCTCCAATTTGTTGTAGTTGCTTCAACCGCTGCACGCAACTCATCCGTTGTCAGTTTCGTCTCTTCTGATTTAAATTTTCGCTCAATAGTTTAGTTTTTTTATTACAGTTGAATAAGCGTATCTGCAAACATTCTTCTCCAATGCTTATATCAGTTGTAAGTTACGTATTATATTTCACACTATTATCTCTAGAAATTGGAAGGAATTCGTTCACATATTAGTATTATATTTGTAATGAAAAAAATTTCGTTGCAGAACTTTTGTGTCATCCTGTAGGTACATCAAGGAGCAGATTTTCAAAATTACTAAAAGTCAAATTTGAATGAAAGTGGGAGAAGTGGAACTTTTTTCATTTCGAATTTAAATATTCAAAGTAATTTCAGTAAAAGTTTTTATTATTTTATTCTTATAATACATGATATATATCAAATTGGATTTACGAAGAAGATTCGTGAGGCCACATAACACTAAGTTAAAACCACTCTTGATCTTCTATGGCCCAACATTTCCTTCTCTCTTGTTACTAAATAAAAAAAAATGTCCAAGAACAAGTAACATCGAAAAAGGTTCAAAAGTAATCTAAATTGCCTAAATATTATCGTTTAGACTTTAGGCCATGAAACAAAATGTGAAAAAAATTCCATTAACTCTACGTTTCTCAATAATTACTTTGACACCATGAAGAATACCATCAAGTAACGGCACACAATTTTACATTGCTCAATTATTCATATTGAGTTCATGAAGAAACTGTGAAACAGTTTCCCTTAATTCCACCTCTTCCAGTAATTACATTTAAACCCTGAAGAATATCATCAAGTAACGACACTTAATTTGGCACTCGCTACTTTGTTTGACAATCGAAACTTTTCCGTCATCAAATAATCAAAAAGTTTAAATGGCATCCTTCATTACAGATGTCTGTAACTGAGATAAGAAAGGAATAGGAAGGGGAGAGAGAAGAAGAATTAGGAAGGGGAGAGAGAAGAAGAGATAGGAAGGGGAAAAGAAGAAGAGGATGAGAAGAGGAGAAGAGATAGGAAAAGGAGAAGGAATAGGAAGGAAGAGGAGGAGAAGGGATAGGAAGGAGAGAAGAGAAGGGACAGGAAGAGAAGGGAAGGGAAGAGGAGGTGAAAGGATAGGAAGGGAAGGGGAGGTGAAGGGATAGGAAGAGAAGAATAGGTGAAGGGATAGGAAGAGGAGAGAGAGGAGAAGAAGAATCATCTAAATTTTTACATGTGAAATTATTGCTTATTCAATTGAAGTTGAATGACTAAATCGAAACGATATTTTAGAAATATAGAAAGTGTTAACATGACTTTCAGTTATTAATATCAACATTTTGCTGTAAATTCATTGAAACTGTTTCCAATGCTTTTAAACTTTTTTCATAATCATCGCACTGCAATATCCGTTTTACATCCGAGTTGCTAATTTCAAGTACAAAAATTTACTCAGTTTGTTTTTGAATATCAGTTATTTAGGTACAATCAATTAAATAAATTATATTCGGTTAAAGGTATAAAACAAAAGAAAACTTAATATAGCTGAATATATCATTAATAGCGTAAATTTAGACCGAATATTCATAGTTTTTATATAAAATTATAATTGGAAATCAAAGTAAAACGTGTCGAATCCTCGTCACAGAGAATCAGAAGCTTTAAAAGCATATAAAAAATGATTAGAGAACCCAATTCTATGCTATTTCGTATTAATATTCCTATAGACTATAGACCTTATAGTTCTGTAATGTTATGTAATAAACTTATTTTCCCGTACCCTGGAGAGGACCTTTAAAGGCCACACAATTCTATTGTCTGTTTTCTTCTGCTAATGTAATATAATTTTAGCAATAATTGCTACTCAATATCACAGTAATTTAATGATGCACACTTGGGACCAATGCCATATAATATAGATAAACTCAGCTGATTGAACTATCACGATTATGCATATGAATTTATATTAATGTTTGTTTCCTATGGTCCTATTTAGTTTTCTTCATTGTTCTCAATTACATAATGGATCACACATAGAAATTCTAGTTCAGCAGTACTGGATTAACTTGAACAGCAAACACTCGTAAAAGACTATATCAGATATTTTTGTAACTGTACTGGAAAAACCTCGGACTATACAAAACACAATTTCGTCACTTGACAGTTATTTTAGTTTAAATATTGCAAAGAGTATCAAATGATGTACGTATTATATTTTTTATTTGCAGTTTTTGGGTAATACATAAATAAATATTAATTATTTTTTTCATTGCTGAGTCTGTGCTATAGAAAAATAGATACTGAGATGACTATGATTATAATTAGTCATAGTCTAATTAGTTTAGTCCCGTAAAAATTAATACTTCAGTCACCTTAACTTTTAGATGAACAAATAGAGCTGTCAAATTATCAGTCAATTCTTTATGTCAATATAGAAAACTTGTGTTGGTCTACTACAAAAGTACAAAAGTTAGTTTCATAGTAACTAGACCAAGCCAGTCTGTAACTAGACCAAGCCAGTCTGTAACGTAACTCTGGTCTACTACGAAGTTTTTCTTACAAATTTTCCTAAATTTGAGAGTAATTTACAATCTATGCATAGTTTATTTATCGTAGTATATGGTACCTATCATACCCACTATAGGTATTTCTCTGGATTTCTTTACCCGAATACCTTCCCTCATAGGCATTTAAGGATGAACGGCAGACAGTTGGGGAGTTAAAAAAGTTAGTAGTGCGGCTAAGCATACGCGTGAAGAACTTCTCCTATCTAAGGCCCATTAGCAAAATGTGTTTCTTCCCTGTTTGCTTGGATTCTTCAGATATTCTCAAGAACCAGGGGAAAATATAGCGAGAATTCCAATAGAGATGGAATAGAGTGAGAAATGCGGTTTATATTGTCTGTGAACAGAGATTGCAATAATTCATGATAAAAAGAAATTAGTTATTCCCCACTGTAAAAAGCATTTAAAATAATCCTAGATTTATATTAGTTGCCAATTCATTTGCTAGTATTACCTATATATTTATTACAAATAATAGTTACACTAATGCAGTTCACGTCCACTAACAATACTAATACTAACAATCATAACTGAGCACACGATAAAAGATATACATCGGTAAATCTGGAGTATATTTTGTTATTCTGAGAGATTCGCGATTTGATCTCTCAATATATCTCTGATTGCAGCCACTTTTTGCAGAGGGACGTCGTGAATGAAACTGTATTGCTTATCTGTGTGGGTAATGCTTATCTGTGTGGGTAATGCTTGTCTGTGTGGGTAATGCTTATCTGTGTGGGTAATGCTTGTCTATGTGGGTAATGCTTGTCTGTGTGGGTAATGCTTATCTGTGTGGGTAATGCTTATCTGTGTGGGTAATGCTTATCTGTGTGGGTAATGCTTATCTGTGTGGGTAATGCTTATCTGTGTGGGTAATGCTTATCTATGTGGGTAATGCTTGTCTGTGTGGGTAATGCTTATCTGTGTGGGTAATGCTTATCTGTGTGGGTAATGCTTATCTGTGTGGGTAATGCTTATCTGTGTGGGTAATGCTTATCTGTGTGGGTAATGCTTATCTGTGTGGGTAATGTTTATCTGTGTGTGTAATGCTTATCTGTGTGGATAACGCTTATCTGTGTGGGTAATGCTTATCTGTGTGGGTAATGTTTATCTGTGTGTGTAATGCTTATCTGTGTGGGTAATGCTTATCTGTGTGGGTAATGCTTATCTGTGTGGGTAATGCTTATCTGTGTGGGTAATGCTTATCTGTGTGGGTAATGCTTATCTGTGTGGGTAATGCTCAAATGCAATAATTGGTAATAACCGTAGGAATACCATTGTAATAATAATGTATTTAACAAACCCTCTCCTGATGAGGTATATACGTTATAAATTCTCTGTATAAATCAATTTATTTCAGTCTTTAAATTTATTTAATAATTGAATAGACAATAGACATACAGAATATAATTAAGTGTTATCAATGAAGAAATTACGCTAAGTAATTCCGAGTTGTTGTAACTAATGGTGAAGCTAATGACTACAAACCATAAGATGGAACACTGAGTTGTTAGGAGTTTGTAAGCAGAAGAGCAATGGCAACAACATTAGCAATATGTGGGGAACAGATGTTGATATTTACATACAGGTACATACATGTCTCATCATCTACAGTGTCTACAGGCCTCATCATCTACAGTGTCTACAGGCCTCATCATCTACAGTGTCTACATGCCTCATCATCTACAGTGTCTACAGACCTCATCATCTACAGTGTTTACAGGCCTCATCATCTACAGTGTCTACAGGCCTCATCATCTACAGTGTCTACAGGCCTCATCATCTACAGTGTCTACAGGCCTCATCATCTACAGGGTCTACAGGCCTCATCATCTACAATGTCTACAGGCCTCATCATCTACAGTGTCTACATGCCTCATCATCTACAGTGTCTACAGACCTCATCATCTACAGTGTTTACAGGCCTCATCATCTACAGTGTCTACAGGCCTCATCATCTACAGTGTCTACAGGTCTCATCATCTACAGTGTCTACAGGCCTCATCATCTACAGTGTCTACAGGTCTCATCATCTACAGTGTCTACAGGCCTCATCATCTACAGTGTCTACAGGTCTCATCATCTACAGTGTCTACAGGTCTCATCATCTACAATGTCTACAGGCCTCATCATCTACAGGGTCTACAGGTCTCATCATCTACAGTGTCTACATGCCTCATCATCTACAGTGTCTACAGACCTCATCATCTACAGTGTTTACAGGCCTCATCATCTACAGTGTCTACAGGCCTCATCATCTACAGTGTCTACAGGTCTCATCATCTACAGTGTCTACAGGCCTCATCATCTACAGTGTCTACAGGTCTCATCATCTACAGTGTCTACAGGTCTCATCATCTACAGTGTCTACAGGTCTCATCATCTACAGTGTCTACAGGTCTCATCATCTACAATGTCTACAGGCCTCATCATCTACAGGGTCTACAGGTCTCATCACCTACAGTGTCTACAGGCCTCATCATCTACAATGTCTACAGGACTCATCATCTACAGTGTATACAGGTCTCATCATCTACATTCTACAGTGCCTACATGCCACTTCATTCACAGTGTCATCACTAGGATCATTCAGAGAGTATGTATCATCGTCCTTTAAGTGTATGTATTTTTCTTTCTGTAGAATTGTAAAGTGTACATAGTAAGTCCCTTTATCATAATTTTCTAAACTATCTTGTTTTCAATAAATGTAGTTGTCATATGTAGCTTTTTGCTTTAAATACATTCAGCTTCCATAATTATACTCCATTTTAATGTGTTAACACGATGCTCATACTGTTTATCAATTTGGCTGACCTGTTCTCATAGCCTATTGTGTTTCAGAGTATGTTTCGCAAGCTGTTTCACGGCATGTTTCACGCGTAGCTTCACTCCGAATCAACTGTCACATCCATTCATGCTGTGTACAGCTCGCAATGATGTCTCTCTCTCTCTCTCTCTCTCTCTCTCTATCTCCTCATGCAAAAATCTCCATTCAGAACAAAATAAAGAGAATGATTTGGCATATTAAATGAGAGGCTGCGGCTGCATTATTCATCAGGTACAGGGATGCAAAACGAGGTGGGATGGAGGAATTGGTGTGTTGAAGTGGGAAGAGGAGATGTGGGAAGAGGGAGATGTGCGAAGTGGTTGGGAGCTTGTAATGGAATTGGAAAAATGTGACATGGAGGATGAAGTGTTAAAAGCCTGAAATATGATACGGAATGAAGTGGGAAGAAGTGGAATGGTGCTGCAAGAAGTGGGATAATTACTCTAGTTACATTTCGAATAAATTCAAGTCTTTCAAACACTGAAATTAATGCGATATCCTTGAATTTAAAAATTCAGCTAATTAACGTTTGAATTGTTTGATATGTTTTTTTATTTATCTATACTACCATGGAGAATATGCATTATAATTATACTATAATGCAAATAGAGTGATGGTAAGTAATTCAGTTTCAACAGATGGAAAGTATTAAATAATAATGACGTTAGGTTAGTTTTCCCTTGCTGGGTCAAATGGTCATTAGTCAGTGTTATATTATTTATTTATTACTTACTTTCCTAGAGTTGGAAAAATAAACAGGAGAGGATTTTAACTCATGTAAGTTTTAGACACGGTATTTAGTATGAGTGTCTTTTATTTAATATTTTAATGCCATTCTTTTTAATATTTATTTATATTTTGTTATATAACTAGAGAAATAAGAATGAATTTTTATATCAATATATCTGCGACATAACTCAATGATTTATTTTAGTAGAAATGCAGTCCAACATTGAGGATTGACTCTTCATACCATGAGTGTATGTGTTACATTTAACGTACAATCATAACGTTAAATGTAACACACAATTCTAATATGATGTTGTTTGTTGTGGGTAGAAGAGAAATGCCCCCAACTGTTGTAATTTAGATTATATTATTTATCTTCTTTCATTTGTAACCTGTATTTTTAACGCTACTTGCCGTTTTGGAGAAAAGCGATAGAGTAATGCTCCTTAACTACGAGGTCTTAGATTTTGTGTTAGGTATAGGCTCGTAGGCTTCGTTTACTATCACCTCTTCATTTCCCTCTTCAATCTGTGTGTTCAGAAATTTGTGCTTGTGTCCCTTTTCATTACATTTTTTGGTAAGAACTACTTTCACGAAGTAGCTATTATGCATCCATGAGCCATGAAGCCACTTTGTTCATGAAGCCATTTTCCTTTCTGACTGCTTCTTCAAGTTCTTGTAATTAATTTCCTTTTTGTGTCAGTGATATCAATGATATGGCCTTGAGTTCAGTAGTAGGCGTTAAACATCTTAACAACTATTTAATTAATATAGAACTAAGAAAACTTTTGTAAAAAGTCTGAAAAAACTAAAGTTGAAAATAATTTTCCTATTTATAGATTTGTATAATATTTTGATCTTCAAAGTACATTTTAGTGTTAATTTCCTATAATTCACCAAGATATGTTCAATTTTAAGAAAGATTTGGCTAAAGTGATAAAAATATTTTATAGATACTACCAACAAACTAAATATAACTCTCTCTTTAACTTTCTCCATATCTGCCTATAATTTGTCAAATCTTCCACTGTCACTATATGTCGCTTTGGTTTTCCCAAGAGAAAAAGAATCGCCCCCGAAACACTTCCATGGCCTCGCACTGTAAATAAAATCACCTCTGAACTCAACAGGCCCAATTGTATCTAACATGCATGGAAATATTTTCGGCTAATGAAGTAAATACTCCATTAGGACACAGTCAGTGAAAGGGGAAAGTAATTATCGACTGATAATCGCTAATTTACCTTTTACTCTGGCGTACCGGAAAAATCTACTCTACCCTCCATTTTTAATGGAATTATCTCCTATGACCGAGTCTCAATGATGTCAAACTATAATTCCTTATTCAATATGTAATTAAGTGTTCAATTTCTAAAATGATCTTATTAATAAATATATAGGTTTGTTTTCTGCATAATGGTAAGGTTTAAGATCCTCCAGTTGGTAGTGTAGACCCCCAAAGGTAGCCCCCAAAGGTACTTACTAGCAACAATGAACCTAAATCATCGCCGTGAATATTGATGCATTTGATTTACGGATTGAATGCTGGGGATGAAGAGAGAAGGAATTTGCAGAGTCAGCGTCACAAGAAACAGGCAGATATTGACAGTGTTACGACTCTATTTTGTTTGCAATATCGAATTTGGTCTTCTTATTGCTCAGTCAGGAGAGACAAATCCTTCTGTATTCATCCAGGCCTGCCAATCAAAATAATTTACACATTAAACTGAACAGTCTTTTCATTAAATGTTTCCTTTATTCTATTCTCCGTATGACTTAATTCAATCAATGATGTTAAATCAGAAGTAGAATGTATTTGTGTACGGCCAAGACACAAAATAAACTATTGTTCTTCGTTCAGAAATGTGACGAATAGACAGTCTGTGCTCTGTCAATTGAACGCCTGAATTAGATTCAAATTTGGATGGATTCGAACATTTCAGAGGTTTGACATGGGTGAATAAAAATAAACTGCTTTGAGGGAGGAAAACTTGTCAATTGAAGTAAGGTTTTAGAAAATAACTTATCGAAAGTTAATAGAAAATAAAAGTAAGGATATTTAACTTAATTAGGAGTAACTGAAATAATACTGAGATGTTAAAAAGAAAATCTGTATTCTTTAGTACTGATATGAATTATCAAGAAATTTTTAAATATAAAATCAAACTTGATGAACTTAGTCCATAAGTACCTAGTTATTGGTATTTCAGTAACTTCATGAATCATTTTCAAATTATAATCATTTATTACGTACCTAGACACTAGTATTTCAGCAACTTCATAAATCATTTTTATTTTTTTTGTTTAAAAGGACATTATTTCTCCATTAAGAACAAGAACAATTTATAATCACTTATTACATAACTAATAATTTTCTATTGCATATTTATAATCACAAATTACGTAACTAATCATTTTACATTTATTTTATCATTTCTAACCGATAACAGAAGCCAGGCATACATTACCTTTGGTTGCATTCATAATGTGGCCGTTATTGCGATTTATAGATGACTATAGGAGGCCTCATCAATTATTGGCCAATTCTCTACCTATGCATGCCCAAATGAGTGGAGTGATAACATCTAATATATATTTGCTGCCAATTAATGAGAGGAAAATACTAGCATTGCAACACGGCACAATAATATTGCCTAATTAACACGTTTGAAACACGTTATTGGAATAAAATGAGAAGCGTATGGAAATTGTTTCGTTGTTTTCAAGATATTAGATGCAATAACTATTTTCTATTTCACTTTTTGAAATAAAGAGGATTTTCTTGTTTAAAATTCCTTTGAAAATTTCTGCTCTGATATTCGATTCTTTAAATAATTAATATTTGTTTTTTTGAAATAGACAGTATTATATATTTCAATGGCCATCAGTTTTAGAATTTTTTATGGCAGACTAAAGAAAATTTGTTCCCATATCCCATACGGGATAGTTTTCTTACTCAGGACTTATTTACATTCACTATAGAGGAGTCCACTATAGAGTAGTATACTATAGAGAAGTCCACTATAGAGGAGACCATTATAGAAGAGTTCTACTAATAATCTATCTTATACATAAGAGCCGCGTCTGTCTGTCAGTCCGTCCGTGTGTCACAAAATGGGTTAAACAGTCATTCTATCAACAGCTCTTCATAAAGTTGGTGTAAATAAAAGAAAAATCAAAGGAACCGTAATAGAAAAGGCAAACTAATAATTTGCTGCAGTATCATGACTACGGGGGTCACATGAAAATTATTAATTGAAAATATAAGAGTTTTGACCATATTGAGTAGAAAATAAATTTTGATAAATTAAATATATTGTATTTAATTATATGTATGCATTTGAATGTAATTTAATCCCATTAGCTATATTAATTGAACTCTCACTGATTGAACAACAGGTACTGCACTAGTAATGATAAAATATAGTAAGAGTCATTTTAAAACAAACAATAATTTTTTTAACTGTTCAAATTAGATCTGGAGAAGTTTATAATTTTGTCATTGATTGAGAGATTTCAAAGAAAATTCTATTTTGAACACAAGTCTAAAAAGTGGAAAAGAGAAATTAATGACAAAAAGAACATTGCTTAACTCCCATTAATTTATACTATTCGTTTGATATATTGAATTCCAGAGAATGTTCTTAATTGAATAGGAACTTTATACCATGTTTCGAATTGAGTTGCTAGGTGGTTTAGAGGCCCAATTTTAACACTTTCACTTTCAAATTTACTATACAGGCAAGCCTCTCTTTAAGTACAACTCACTTTAACAAAAGTTATACATATTTTAAGTCATGATTCGAAATAAGAACCGTTCGTCGACATAGAAAACGGATACATTTTTTGTGATTATTTCACGGTAACTAAAAAAAACATTAAAATTTAATCCAGATGAGGTTATTAGAAGCAATTGGTTCAAAAATTCAATATGTCCTATATTAGGGCAAGCTCCGTGTTATTGCACGGTTCCATATTTTCGAACACGTGAAAATCTTCATATTATAATAATCATTATTCAACTTTTATTTCAATTGGTATCCATGCTACCAATTAGAATGGAAGTTAAATAATGATTATAATATTTTCTTTACTGACGTGTCCGAAATTGTAGAACCAACCAATAACTTGGAACTTAGTACCCTACTACCAAAAATATTTCGTAGAGCATAAAACTGATGTTTGGTAAATGTAGAATAATAATTATAGAAATCTAAGTATCTATTAATTACTCCCCTATACTGAGTGATAGTTAAGCTATGGATGGATTTTAAAACATTTAATAAATGCACGACTTTAAACTTTTTCATCACTGTCACAAACAATGAAAGACTGTATATTATTATTAATATGCTTATATACGCAGTACTTTAAGAACTATAAAACAAATTTTCTTTCTATAACTTATGGAAAATAATATATAGAATCGAGGAGTGACAATTATATATTTTTTGTTACTTTTATTCGCTTTAGTAACCGTTTGGTAACTAATCTGAGTCGTGATTTGGTAACAAAAGCGGGGGATGCCTGTATATGCATCAAGTCATTATTTTTTATTCGATTTCTGTACGTTTGCTATAAGTTAGTTAATACAAATTTCTACATATAGTAGACCAATTCAGGAGTAACTTTATCTGCATAATATTATCATTTCCTCATCAAGGTGAAATTATTGATCCATACAATGACAATGAAATTTCGTCGGTTAATATTTTGACACTTTGATTACCTAGATTTTAATATATATTAATTATTGTCTTGGTGGATAAATGATAAATTAAATTTCCCCCTGTCGTTATATCTACTTTTCTTTTATTAAGTATAAATTCATTAGAGTGTAGACTGTGAAAGAAATTCTACTGATGATACACGTGTCGCTTTCATATGAGAAAAAATTTAATCATTCAATTCCACTTCAAAAAATATATCAATTTTCATCTCATATTGCAAGTCAATCATATTTTTAATCAACAAATAAAACCACGTAGGCGGTTATTTTTGTTTCAGCTGAAAACAAGAAAATAGTAAATATGGCTTTGTTAGGATTAAATAGGCAGTGCGACTGACACTTTACATGATTAACAATTTAGTAATGAGATTTCCATTGGTATATTATGTTCATTCATACACTATGCAAATAACTTATATACTAAATGACTATAAATGATGCGTAAATGTAAAAAAAAAATCAGGTTTAAACATCAGGTTTTGAATCTTAGTGCTTTTCGGTACCAAAAGTATTTAAACTCAACTTATTTTAATAATAATTACCTTTGATAGTAATCTATATCAGCAAGCAAATAAGTCCTTTCTAATGGAATAAGAAAGTATCACCCCACTCCAATGAGAATAAAGGGAAATAATGCTAATTATGCTTATTAGCAATCAAGCCCAAGGAATCCTTTGAGGAATATCAGGACTTTATGCCAATCAAACTCTCGATAAAACTAACAGACTTTTGCTATTAGGATCACCTTTTTATGGTTTCAAAGGAGGAGATTTATTGGAATTATATTGAAAAGGAGATGTAGATGGATTTGGAGTTTCTATTGTAGTCTTGTAGATGTTGTATCGGTAATATATGCCTCTACATATGGGTAATATTTGGTACTCTGGTGGAGATCAATAGACTATTGTAGTGTTAGTGTAATGTAATGGGATTGAAATTTTAAGATAGTGAATGGTTGAAGTGTTGGGATTGTACATATTTTTAATGTTAGGATGCTATATTGGGAATGTAATCGGGATATTTCAACATATTATTTGGCTGTAGATTATTGGTATTTTTGGGTGTAGATTATTGGTATTTTTGGGTGTAGATTATTGGTATTTTTGGGTGTAGATTATTGGTATTTTTGGGGTCTAGATTATTGGTATTTTTGGGTGTAGATTATTGGTATTTTTGGGGTGTACAATATTTGTATTTTTGGGGTGTAGATTATTTGTATTTTTGGGGTGTAGATTATTGGTATTTTTAGGGTGTAGATTATTGGTATTTTTAGGGTGTAGATTATTGGTATTTTTAGGGTGTAGATTATTGGTATTTTTAGGGTGTAGATTATTGGTATTTTTGGGGTGTAGGTTATTGGTATTTTTGGGGTGTAGATTATTTGTTTTTTTGGGGTGTAGATTATTTGTATTTTTGGGGTGTAGATTATTTGTTTTTTTGGGGTGTAGATTATTTGTATTTTTGGGGTGTAGATTATTGGTATTTTTGGGGTGTAGGTTATTGGTATTTTTGGGGTGTAGATTATTTGTTTTTTTGGGGTGTAGATTATTTGTATTTTTAGGGTGTAGATTATTGGTATTTTTGGGGTGTAGGTTATTGGTATTTTTGGGGTGTAGATTATTTGTTTTTTTGGGGTGTAGATTATTTGTATTTTTGGGGTGTAGATTATTGGTATTTTTGGGGTGTAGATTATTGGTATTTTTGGGGTGTAGATTATTGGTATTTTTGGGTTGTGGCTTAATTATTATTTTTACCAGGTTGTAGATTTTTTTGATATATGTGGGTAGTAGATAAGTGAAATATTTTCAAAAAAACGTTTCATACAACTTGTAGAATGCTCCCAAATCTCTACCTTTTAATTTTAAAAGGAAGGAAGAGATTTCATGGGACGTAATGCCACTTTTCCCATTACAGTACACTTGCTAATGTCTGTTGAATATCGATTTGCAAACCGATTCACTCTCACTTCAACTTTCACTACAACTAATTGGTGTGTAAGAACAACCTGCTGATGCTCTAGAAACAACTAACAACTGTGTTAGAGAAGCAACAACAGTTTTAATGACTGTATGTGCAGCTCTAACTGATTCACTTGGATGGTGTTAATAGTTTTGTTTGCGTAGGAATCTAACTTCTCTAATCGCCTGAGGAACAATCCTACTGAACAAACAAACAAAACTAGTACTAGCAAAAAAAGTCTCTGAGGAATGATGAACACCTAGTGTGAGTTTGGTGAAATCGAATAGATTGAAATGGTAGTAGAAAATTGATTCCTTGAATTTGTGTTATATGTTTTATATAACGTATTTCTAATGTTCTAATAGAGAACCTTTTTTGTTCAAAAAGGTATCAATACCTGAACTGAGTTTCCACAATATTAATAAATTAGTTACGGTATGGAATATATGGAAATAAAAACATTAAAAAAATATTATGAACAATCTCGGCACAAATCTGCAACACGGATATTATTAAATATTGAATGTCTCGATAATATTTAGCTATTACAATATTGTAGATATACAATGAATTACCCGATCATTATTTATTACGGAAGAAGTGGGCCAGAGAGTCCCCCATAGCAGTCTGAGCAGGCAAGTTATTTAACAAAACACACAGAACATTGTTAAAGAAGATTAGCCCTGAGATAAAGTTTATATTAAATATCTTAAGATGTCTAGAGTGTGAAAAAGTTAAATCACTTTGACATGTCAAAACTTCATGTCTCTGTTTAATTTAGGATGAATGGCCTAGGAAAAGAATAGGACAAACAAAATAGGGACAGGGATACTTTGAAGATTTAACGGATCTTAGTGAACATGTGGAGAGAGAATAACAAGAAGATGACTTTGCAAACTACGACGAAACATGGTGATAGTGATGTCAAACAGGTATAAAATTTAGAAACATTGTCAATATATCCATATAAATATATAGGGTAATTATCAGTCAGTTACACATCTTCGATCATATATGAAAAAATGATATAATAAAAATATAATAATTAATATATCGTTTATTCTTATATGACCGAAGCTGATGAACTGACCCATAATTCTGCACTCACCCTGAATACTATAATTATTTATGCATGAAAGATACCACAAATTGTTTTCCCTTTTGTGAAAGGTCGCTATAGAACACACATGAGAGGAATATCTATTTTATATCATACAACAGATTGAATAGAATTAAAAAGTCCCCTTCTTTCGTACATAGAACCATAGTTCATTAAGTTGACATATATGAAAGCTGTACAGGTACTGAGGTCATTTACATATTATTTTAATTATTATATAACATTCAGTAAGCCTCCTCAACTCTGATATTAATATAAACAATTGTACATCTCTATTTATGAACATTTCCAGGAATCTACCTCTACAACTTAGTATATTGTAAAGATTTCTATATTTCATTCATAGAGTTCTAGGGAAATTAATTAATGAAGTGGTACTTGCAGAAATTACTGAAACGCTTTTTGGTGAGTTGAACAATCCTTTAGAGTTACTTCACTTGGTCTAGTAATAGGTTTTATTAACAACTTTAGTTCTACTTAAATAGGTTAGCAAATTGTTAAGAATATGTTTAGAGTAAGGCAAGTTAAAATCATATCCAAATGCTACCTACAACTTACACCATTTCTTTTAAGCAAAGTTAATACAGATTTGTTTATCACATTAAAATGATATAATTTAGTTACAGATAATGCGTTGAATTCCATTGAATGTTATGTAAATTAATGACTGTTTTTGTTATTAGCGTCAGTGGAAGCGTGTTGTAAACATGTTCAGCTCCTCTGGGGTTATACCGAGATAATGAACTAACGCTAGGAATTCCCTGGAATATTTAGAAATATGATATTTACTAACAGGCTTCGGGGAATACTTAAAGTTGATAGAAGAAAGGACCAAAAGTCATGTAGGTACTTTTTATAATTATTGTTGTGTCCTTTAATACATGCATTTTATTGGTACATGCTAAATTGCTAATGTGTTAGCATTAATATTGGATAATATATAATTATGTCAGGGTTATATCTTGTATTAAATTTTCAGCTTTAGTTAAAAGTTTATTATAAAACACAACTGTACAATGATTATAAAAGTGAATTTTTTTTCTCATTCATAACTAACCAATGCAAATTCGATTCATTTGATTTCCATAATAATTACTATAGCGTCAACGCGGGTAATTCCCCCGCACCTGGAATATGCGGGCATTACCCCGCACCCCCCTTATCTCCAAAACTATTTGGGAATTTGAATTTCTGTTTACGGCATTGGAAAGAGCAGATTTCCAACCCTTAGGACAAATATTATCATCCATGTTAGGTTTCGGTAAGTCTTTTAAAATATTTTTTAAATAGGACACTATAAAATGATTGTATAGCGTGTATACATACAGTGTGTAGTGTGTATACATACAGTGTGTAGGGTGTGTACATACAGTGTGTAGTGTATGTGCGAAAAGATGCCTGCCTAAACTTTTATTATGCAGGAGTATTTGTGCACCAACAAAAAACGTAATATAAAATAATCTCTTGTTTGTTACGTGAATCTAACTTCACAGAAAACTATTTTCTGATGTTTGTGCTACATTTAAAGTGTATTTTAACTTATAACTTTTTCGTAATAGTATATTAGGCGTGATTTATATATTCAGGTGGCTCAATATTGAGGTGGCTCAATAATATATTCAGGTGGCTCAATATTGAGCCTTTTAACTTCATAGGTGTTACTTGTTCAAACACATGACACTATTTCCAAGTGTTGTATTAGCGTAATTTTAACATTGATTCTAAGATTTTAGAAGCTGCTCTTTACGATGGTGTAATCCAAATTTGGATTGATCTATTAGTTTCAAAGTTAATAGGGCTGCAGGCCGTTAACCTGCAATGCAGGATATTGCCTGGCTGGAGTATATGCAGGGTATTACCCTGCAGTGCGAGGTAATGCCCTGAATGGTGCGAGATTATTGCCCGGTTTGCTAGGGTAGCAATTTTTTTAGAAAAAGTTGAATAACTATTAACCCAGTGGTCTTAGGGCTGAGCCGTTTTGTAAGTATAAAACAGTGACTACTTCTTTCTTTTGCATCTTACAGATATTCTCTATCTGTAATAGTTTTAGAGATAAATGGACAAGTTCGCTAAGTGCGGGGCAAAGCCTGCGTTGACGCTATAAAGTACAATTTATCGAACAGTTCCACATTTTCGTTCAATATAAGAAAAAATGTGTAATTTTACATTTAACCTGTAATTGCAATATCAAATTGAACCATTTTTCTTATGATAAAATGATCTTAAATATGGAACTTCCGGTAATTCGTAACATTCCCTAGTTGAAGAGTAACAAATCCAATCATGAGCTATATTTTTAATAATTTCTTACTACTGAAATGTTCAAAGCCTGTGGTATTCACACATAGATATGTTGTTAAAAATAGATTTAGCAAGACAGAGAGTTCTACCTAGTGACACTAATCATATCAATTTGATATAAGCAGCTGATTGATGAGAATACAGTGCTTGAGAGGTACGTCTGTCATTCCTCTGTCATTTCTATGTCATTCCTTGTCATTCTTCTGTCATTCCATCTGTCATTTTTCTGTCATTCCTCGTGTGAAGAAAATATTCGTAATTTTTTTGTGACAAAGTGATGGCGCATCTCCTTCTCATTCTCTTCCTGTGGACACTTTATTAACATCACAAAATATTCTTTATTAGTTGCAGGATTTGGCTAATATGCTTTATTGTGTTGGAAGAAGTGCGCCTGGAGAATAAGCCTCAGAATTATAGTCTCTAATTGTATATGATAGAAAGAAAAATATGGGTGAGCTAATTTTTTCTTTAACTTATTATGTTCTAAGTTTATTCGAGTTCTATGATATTAACCTCTTGATATTCATGAAATAAGACTTTGTTTATAATATTAAATTGAAGAGCTAATACGAAATTATTGTAAATTCGCTTAGAAAATTTCCATAATAGGAAGGATACATTCTGTGTTTATTATATATTAATTTAATTATGTTTTTATTAGTTAGGTAATATGTACCACGCTCACAGAGTATACAAATTTTACATCGTTTATTCAACATATGTTAAATTATTTCATTTTATGTGAGGTTCATATTTTTATGATTTTTAAAAGATGTGAAAATACAGTCACCATTATTATATTAGAAGAACAGAACAAAATTAAATAATATGGACATTGTATAATTGATCGACAAAATAATGAGTAGCCATTGTACAGTAGAGTCTGATAATATTATTCTATTATTTATTCCTGCACATAAGTAGGTAATAATAAATTGTGGGAGACTCTTGAAAACCATTAAACAAATTGTCAAAGAGATCACCAAAATATCAACCCAGTAATGATGTTTCTTGGGCCAATATTGGGACAACATTGGCAATATTGGGACAACATTGGCAATATTGGGACAACATTGGCAATATTGGGACAACATTGGCAATATTGGGACAACATTGGCAATATTGGTACAACATTGGCAATATTGAAACAACATTGGCAATATTGGAACAACATTGGCAATATTGGGACAACATTGGCAATATTGGAACAACATTGGCAATATTGGAACAACATTGGCAATATTGGGACAACATTGGCAATATTGGAACAACATTGGCAATATTGGGACAACATTGACAATATTGGGACAACATTGACAATATTGGGACAACATTGACAATATTGGGACAACATTGACAATATTGGGACAACATTGGCCCGAGAATCATTGCTACCTTGACAGAGCAATATTATAAATATTAGGTAGTAGGTTTGTACAGTACCCCTATTCACAAATTGTGTTGGTTCAAATAATCAAAAGCTGAATTGCATCCTAATATTCAATTGAACTTCTTTTTTACACTTGCAAACTTCTTTAAAATATTTTTCCTCTGTTTCGTAGCTGCAAAAAAATACTGAATTATTTTCTTCACAAACTGAATTGTTTGTGCTGGCAGTTTCCAGAAAATTTGAAATAGAAAGACTGAAGTTTGAAGTAATTTGTGATCATAATTTTGTACTGTACACTTCATATGAAAACTTGAATTTAAGTTATTTGTCGCTCCACGTGTTTATTCATTCACAACAAGTTTAGTTTCTGGAAATAACATTTAGGTATAATAAGAAAATCGAGAGATTGTAAACATATTTCCGTATTACAAATTTTTTTTGATACGGAAGCAT
Organism: Caprella mutica; assembly: GCA_947561585.1. Taxonomy (NCBI): domain Eukaryota; kingdom Metazoa; phylum Arthropoda; class Malacostraca; order Amphipoda; family Caprellidae; genus Caprella; species Caprella mutica. The sequence continues at coordinate 22,868 of CANNZV010004654.1, forward strand.
ATATGAGCCTAAATTTCTCTATAAAAAGAATGTATATTTTCTTGCAATGAATTGTCTCATTGTTTTTATTTATGAAATTTTAAAATGATTCCTTGGAATTACAATTACTGAAGCCCAAAAAGTGTCTAGACAAGAAACTTCATACAGGCTTTGATTTTAAACAGTAGGATTAATTTTTTTAAATTTTTTCCCTCCATTAAGAATGTTTTTATGTAATCTGTTTTATCCAATAAAATTATTATTATATAACATATATCATTATTTCAAAAGTAAATTATCGTTGAATTGAAGTAATTTCATCATTGGTGAAATGCAGAGAAACCTTTGAGTTCTGAAACTGCGTATTACATTTCATTCCTTTTCATTTATGAATTCTTTTCAATTTTTGCGACACCAATTTCACCAGAAAGACTAGGAAAATGTTATAGCGCTGAGGCGATTAGTTTGACCAGCCAATGAATAATTAGATACAGTACAAGCGATGCCGTATCCAATTCCAAAAACTCACAATCGGTAGATATTTTACTTGTGTCGATTATTGTAAATCTTATGTGTAGTTTTTCGTAAAGGTAATTTCAGATATTAGTGTCGTATTTATTTATTTGATAGTTCCGATGTTTAGATTTATCAAGAAATTATAGACGATAATTAGATGATATAATAATAATCATTATTTTTAAACTGAATTGGTACTGAATGATTTTCGATTTTCATGTTGGGTATACAAGACAATATCATGTACAGTATTATTTTATTTCGTTAAAAGTAAAATATTAATAAAGAATTTGACACGAATTTAATCAATTAGAGCAATGATTTCGTCTTCAATATTCACCCTCGGAAACTAGTTTATACTCCACTGAATAAAAAGTAATTGCAGAGGGTTTTGATATAGCAGCGCTGACTGACTGTGTCTTGTTCGTCATTCACATTAATGATGTGTCAAATTGTTCTGACATGCTCAAGTTTATTCTATCTGCTGGCAATATTCTCTTCATGACTGGTCAGCTCATGACAGAAATTTGTCTTTGAGTATACTGAAGGACAGGTGCAATTGCAGAGAAGATTGTACAGCTGATGTGCCCATCTTTCCACCTGACAACATTGGAATGATGAAATGGTTATTTCAATTATTTATTGACATGATGAAGAAATATTCTTACTATTTAATAATTTTATTATAAGTAACAGGTGTATGTTATTTTTCAGTATATATTATATGCTTAATCCTAACTTGATATATCCATAAGAATTGAATGGTTATTATTATTTACAATCAAAATGTTAATCATTTTAATGAATATAGGAATGTACTGTAAAATAAATTGCTTAAGGAAATAGTGTTTATGAAATCTGTTGATGATTTGCTGATAATCCTTTTAAAATAGGTAAGCCAGAGCTTGCGAAGGTGTTTCTTTTTCGAAATCCTATTAAGCTCACGGCTCATCCCATTACACATACACGGTAAAATGAGTCGCATTTTTGTGTAGTAGAAATGATTAAGTTTCCATTTTCAGTGTAATCGCTATAGATTAAAACTTTGAATGATTAAATCGTCTCACTTAGTAGTAATAGTTTATAATTACTGAACATGTGTTCATTGAAAATGCAAATAATTATAATTAAATTTTGCAATTGATTTGAATTTAATATTAATTATATTAAACTATTATATTCAGCAAAGTTTTTTAAGATTTGTTCCATAAACAACCGGTTAAATACATGTGCACTCTTTGATATATTAGAGCACATTAGGTAAGCACAATTGTATTTTTTTTAATATAGCTACTTTGTTTACCTATATATTAGAAGAATATAAAATCTTGAATTATCAGACGTTAATTCAAAGTAATTATAATATAATAAAAATTAAAAAAAAAATTCAACTGTGATTCTGATTGTGCGTCAATTATTATCAATACATCTAACTATATAATAATTATTATAAAACATAAAATAGCACTGTAGTTTTCAAAATGAAGCATATTATTTGTATAATTCTTTATCAGAGTATTTCCCCAATATATTTTAAATCAACATAGCAATGTTATATTACCATATCTTGTGTAATCCTTCGTAAGCTGCATAATTCCTATCGTGAAATATTTAATATATTAAATATTCACCATCAGAATGTTCGAAATAAGCATAGCATCAAGTATGGTAGGTATTATTCTTTAGCTCTGTTATTTTCCAATAATGCATTATGATATTTAATTATTCAATATTGTTTTTAGTATTCGAAAATTCCTTTTAGGATTACTATTTAAGTTATTTTTTTATATTTTAGGTACATTTTTTATAATATTTTAGGTACATAGTTATAGCAGACATTTTTTGTATAGTAATTTTGCATATGAAATGCACATAAATTACATAATTAGGATTTACATTTATTAGCATCATAGGCACATGGAATATCAATAGAAATCTAAAACATTGAATATTTAATATTAAAATTTTATATAGAAACAAAATTGATTTAAGATAATTTTATCGTTTGCAAATTAACCCTATAATGATTTTGACTATCAGAATGTACGGGAAGGTTTGACTAAGTGTTTAAAAAATAGATGTCTTATTATAAACCTACGGTACTGGATTATTTTACAAGTTGTTAGTATATATACTAAACTAATGAGTACCAAATTTCAAGTAAAAATATTGAACAAATAAGGGGAAATAAATGTAAAGGTATATAAGACATTGGCAAAATAAAGAGCAGAGCTGTGATTGGGTGGAGTGTGAAGAATCACATCTCACGCACGTGTGTGTACTCCATGAAAACGTGGACTGATGTGTGGTTAGAGACTAACCATACTGCATTTCTACGTTGCCACGTGTCACCACAGTACAATTAATTTAGGTGATTAACGCTGATTTACGCAGATAACTAGTTATTTTTAACTTTTAAATACAAAATATATTTGGTATTTATATAGGAACAAAGTCAAAAATGCTGGTAAAATTTAAAAGAATTACATGAAAGATATAATGTAATTTATAAAGTTTGTGCTTAGAAAACACACGTCAAACTCATTAGGGTTAATGCTCCATAATAAATTAATTTCATGTTAATGTAAATCAATTAATAAACACTAAAAAATATTCAATAAAAAAGGTTCATAGTTAGAGGAACGATGAAGTACTCGGACACTTATAGTATTCGGAAATTAGGAACGAATCCCACCTTTTGAAATTTATGATTGGACATATAACCTACAATAAGACCCACTTCCCGAGTACTGCGAGAACTTAATTAAGTGCCCGTTATTTTTAACTGGACATCACAATAGTATAAATCAGAATTTCCAATTTCAACCAACAATTGGAAATCATATTTCAGTTCGATTGAGGTCCAAGAAAACGGAAAATATTTTTACCTCTTTCCTTCTGCTTAATCTTTTAGCATAAAATATGATATCATTTTTACTTTCGCTCCAAATAGTGGGGATTAAATAAATTACATCGCAAAAGTGTTGAACTGAAGATTAAAAACTTGCCAACCAACTTTATTTGTAAAAGTTGAAAAGTTTTATCTGAAATATACATAGAGTTTGTTGGGAGTTTGGAAAAGAGTGATCTACGGCTACAAAATATAACAAACTTGGATTTAAATGGTGAGAAAATGAACTGAAACGAAAGGGGGGAGAGTGATGTGAAACAGGGAAACAGTGACTGAAACAGGGAAACTGGGACTGAAACAGGGAAACCGAGACTGAAACATAGAAAGAGTGACTGAAACATAGAAAGAGTGACTGAAACAAGAAGACAGTGACTGAAACAAGAAGACAGTGACTGAAAGAGAATAATGGTAACTGAAACGTAATGGAGGTGATCTGGAACTTAGTACCATTTAATTTAACAGAGGATGATATTTTTTGCAGGCTAAAATCAATTCAAGTGAAGCATTCTCTGAGTAACTTTTACTTTTCTGTGCCCAACCACTATTATCATTAGTAAATACTAACATTCCTTCCTTTAATATATATATATATATTCAATGGGTAAATTGGCCAATTAGTTCCTATTTTTGGGTCTCAAGCAACCAATTACTTGTATTGTGTTTGTAATATTATAGCATTGTGTGTTATAATGAAATGCTCGACGTATTATTTATTTCATTGTTATTTGCATCTTGTTTGGGAACATTTATAGTTTACTCTGTATTGTAACACGTTAACATAGTATGAAATTTTATTGTAACACGTTCACGTATTGTTAAAGTATAATGTAACACGTATGTATATTTACTATACATTTATTTTAACCCGTATATTGTACCAGAAAATTTTAATTTATTTTATATCTTCTAGTTTAAATTAGTAAGTAATAATTTCATTGTAATATATAAATGTAATCTGTATCATTTTTTGCCTTTATTGTACCATTTCTTTACCAAAGTATTGTATCACATACTCATTGTATTATTTTTACCACTGTTCTCTATCTTTAATCTTTTATTTCACAATTAATGTGTTTATAATATTTTCATCTATAAACATTGAATGCACTTTTTGATTATAATATTAAACTTAATATTTTCTTAAGCCTCTTTCTTTTAAAACTCTATTTGAAAAAAAAGTTATTCAAAATATATTCCAGGATACTGATGTTAATTGTCCCATACAGATGACAATTATTATTTTTATTCATAATTAATAAGTTATAACCATTTAATATAGAACTTCTATTATTTTTTGATATAGTTTACTAGCTGAAGACTGTTCATTAAATTTCTTACTTCTCAAGTATGATGCGTACACATTTTTGCAGATAATTCATTTTTCACGTGAAACTCAACATTGAAGGTTTTTTATAGACGATTTTTGAATAATAAGATGTCTATTCATCATCTGGAAAAGAAGTGAAACACCCGGACTAAACAATAAAATTTGTGTCTGACTGTTTTTTTACACCAGAACAAAATCCTTAAACATTGGGTTTAAATTACTCTTTGAAAATATGAACATACTGTTGAGCTGTTCAATTCTTCCTTATATAGAAGTGTAATAATTATTTATTAATTACATTAATTTATGGTATCAGTATATTGAAAAATGTTAGAAGGATGAATATAAGATATCATTTTATACGTGACCGGATATTCGCCGAGGGAAATTTCGTCACCGAAATTTTTGCCGTTGAAATTTTTTTCGTTATGAATATTCGCCGTTGTGAAATTTGATCGTGAGGAATAACTAATATATAAATAATAATATATAACCAAGAACAAAGCACATCTGACCATCACTTGTAACCATATTCTTTTTTAATAAACAGCATTTAACAAGGAATTTAGTTTCGAGTTAGTCAACAAATCACAAGACTCGATCCAAATATTATGCAGCGACCTCTCGTGAGACAAAATTCAAAATTGTATGAGTAGTCATTAGAATATAAATTGCATGATGAACAGTAAACAAAAATTTAGACATTTTAGTTTTTATCAGATATACAATACTACACAACATAATCACCTATAATTATAAATTTTTATAAAATTATCTAACATTTGCAGTCGTATAGTCATTTAACTAATTTGTTTTCTTTATAGTTACCAATATTTTTATCAATACTTATAGGTATTCCAATTGTTATGTCCTCTATAATTTCTTCTTCATGGCAGATTTTCCTCACGGCGAATTTTCCGGCGGCGAAAATTCCTAGTACTCATTTTATGATATGCCGTGAAGTATAAATGTAGTATAATGATTATAAGTATGGCTGTAAAATACATTCTAATACATAATTGCGGTGTCTAAAAAACTGCCAGGTGGAAAACTGTCACTCACTAGCGGCAATTTATGTATTTATGTTTTTTTTTTAAATACTATACTATTTATTTATTAAAAACGTAAATGATGACCGTTACATTTCTGCATTCATTGTTTCCTTTCTGACAGCTTCTTCGATAATCTTGTGTTCAATTTCCTTTTGACGTCAGCAATATAGCCTTTGGTTCTGAAGCAAACGTTAAACCCCATGTACTGATTTGTGATTACTAGTTAATTAGACATTCTCACAATTATGTAATTCCAAATTTAACAATAAATGAAGTGAATGTTTAATAAACTTATATGTATGTTCAATATTTATTACATTTATATTTCTATTCTCCATGTCATCAACACCTTCATTTTTAAAATTTTCATTTATATGTAAAAAATATTATTAATTCATATGCAATCCAATTCGACCGAGTGAAATTGTCAGAGAATTAGGTAGGTAACAGAAGTTTAATAATCATAAATGTTGGGTTACAAATTCTGAATATTACACAAACATCATACAAGAGAATACCTATGCAATAGACAACCCCATGACACAAACCACCTCTTCAACTGCCCTGACGTGCCCACGAGACTGGAGACGATAGACCTGTGGCGCGACCCGGTGGCTGCGGCGGCTCTGCTGGCTGAGTGGGGGGATAAGCTGGGGTGGCGCCGGGGGGACGGGGAGTGACCACAGCCGGCCGTGGGGCTGAGCGGTGGGGGTCGACACGAACGAATACATATTAATCTTGAATACTTGTTCAATTCTCAAATTATAAACAAAACAAAAATTAAAATATTTTGACTCTAATTAAACCCGTTACGAACTGATAATATAAAGATAGGTCGTGTAAACAAAGAAATTGTACTCTGTCCCTAATACAATTATTTCTTTGTTTTTTATCTTAGTATTTTAAACCTTTTCTAAGAAAGATTTTAGTTTTTAATTTCTAGATTGTATTTTATTTTTATCTTTAATATTTACATAATAATGCATTTTACATATTTTTATAATAAATTTGTCTAAATTTTACTATTATTCTTGTTTTATATACTAAGTAAAATGAATGTCCCTGTTTCCCTTCTTTGTAAATTAGAATGTTATTAGTGACTAAAGTTATTAAATTGCCAGTAAGTGAATGGCAGTTTTCCGCCTGGCAATTTTCCGGGTTCCATAATTACATATGGATAAATAGGTATTTTGGAAAGAAGAATGAAATTCAATAATATTGTTAGTGTTTATAATGTTTCAAATAAATATCATATAAGTAGCAACTCTACATTTTTACCTATTTATGAATAATGATTGTGAGAGCTTCTTGAGAAAAGTTTAGATTGATTAAAAGATTATATTTCAATATGAATAATGTCCCCATTGAGTCCGAGGAGGGCCTAATTTTCGACAGATAATAAATGGTTCTATCAAATAATTCCACAGACGCGATAACATTATCGGAAGAAAAGAAAGTCTACAGATTATATTCTAGTTAAATTAAAGAGTAGTTTAAATGAAGGAATAAGTGGAATGCGAGAATATTAAGGCAATCAAAGCAGTATTATGCGTTAACAGTGCAAATTTTATTGGACAGTCTCGCATTGATGTCAAAAATATAGTTTAATGTCGTTCCTATGTCAACTTTATTATCGTAAAATGAGTCTATGATGGAATGTGTTTGCAGACATATAACTTGTAATAATTATACGAAGTAATCGTCTTACAGCAAACACTAGCAATATTAAATAGCAATGAGTTTATTCTAATAAAAGATAATTGCTGTAGATGATTTGGCACTGCAATTTAAATACACGGAATAATAGAACACAATGAAGATTGAAAAGAAAGCTACACTAGAAATTTGTAAACTGTAATTTAGAATTAACTTGTTCTTTTTACCCAACCTCAATATGACGGGATCTATAAAATAATCGGAATGGTCATGAACGGAGATTGTATGTCCCGAAACGGAGGTGTCCTATTTAAAAATGGCCATTCTTACATCATTTGGGTGTACATTTTGTCACTATCGAAACCACCTAATGGGAAGGGGAGGGGTAGTCATTTCTCCCGCAGACCCCCATCCGGACTGCTAACCTATCTTTTATATAATTCTTTTAGGGCTGCATTCCACTCATGGCTGCAAAAGGCAGAAATCTTTTATATTATTTGTTTGTTACATTATTATTAAGCTCATTAAATGTTAATATAAGTATTCCTTGGGGATAAATAGCCTTCCTGAACTATAAAAATGATTCAAGCAATACTCTGACATCCATATTTGCCTCTGTTCTAGTTAATCGAAATCGTTCATGACTGTTTCTCTCAAATGTAATCTCCAATGATTTACTAATTGTCTAAAATCAGAATAAGTATTTTTTATCATTAAATGAATATAACGTTTCACCTGTACTCTAACTTCCTTCATTTCAATTCTGTTCGTCTTCTGAATTTCTGAATCCATGGGCAGATTTATTGTTTCTGTCAGTGTGAGTTTGGTACTTTTTATTTTAATCTTGCAATCTCCATAAGATGCACTCAGCGCCAGTATTCCAGTAACGTATATTCTGTGCCTACTAACCATATACTTCATTGAATTCTTAGACGGATTCTTGTTGCATTTGAGATAAAGAGTAATGGATATTCATAAGATGACTGAAGCCGGTAATTCTATCTATTTAGCTGTAAATTATATACCTTATTATTTGGTATCTCATTGTTTCTGTTATTCATAAAAAGATATATAGATATAAAATTCGCCTTCTTGTTGGAGCTTTCGTTTCTAATCAAAGAAATTGTCACAAATTAATAAATATAAAACCAATAACTAAAATATCGATATTTTTGAACGTATGTTCTCCAATTTCATCCTTGGATGCTCGATGATCTGTGGTTTTAAAATATTAATAGCTCGAGAAGTATCAGGGATTATGATAATATTTTTCATCAGGCTAGAATTTATATATCACAGAGCCCAAAAGTGTTGGCTAGAAGTGCGATAAATAATCCACATGTATTTCCTTGGTATTGCAGTGCCGCGTCTAAATCATACACGTGGGATAACATTTTCACGAGGCCTCTTCCAAATATTAGGCCTACCCTAGCTGCAAGTAAATTGATCCGAGCAAATACTTAAATCATGGAGTGCATTTGGTAAATTGTATACTGCAGCTTAAATATTTATTATTATGAGATTGTATCACTACACTCTCATAACTTATAATCATTTTACGAGTTTTTTTTTAGTTATGCTATATAATGATTAGATGGAATAAGTAAACACTGTTGTAATTATCATTGTATTGGTATTATTCTTTGAAAAATGTATGGAAACAGTTTATTATAAATTGTATCTCTAATGTATAGTGTGTTTTGAAATAATTAAAATAATTAATCATCAAAATGAACAAGTTAGAAATATTCTAATGGAATAAAATAACTGTTTTTCACAGAGAAAACATGCATGCATCTATTTTTTGTGTGGAGTTTATATTAGTAAACTAAGTCTGTCTTTGAAATTAGAGATTAGTTACCAAAGAGTGTCATCTAAAACCCTTGCAATGCTATAATTGTCCCTCTGCTGAAGTTCAATAAAGAGATCACATCACAGATGCTCAATGAGCAGTTGTATAATGCCAAAGTAAACTCTTTGCTACCTTAAAACCTGTGAATAATTTTCCTAATCCAACTCCATGTGCGTCTAACGACCCTATCTCCATTTCCACTTTACCACCACCATTTCCAATTTTCGTGAGGCAACACTCGGATGCTTCTGTCCAATTCAACGAAGCACATGAGACCATTGCACTTAGACCTGCTGTCTCTTCTTTAAATGTTTAACCAACTCTCTCATATTCTCTATTTATGCCGAGAAAAAGGTGTAGTGTATTCTTCAGCTCAGTACTGGGATCCTCTTGAATACTTGATGGAATTTCTTAGCAGATGCAGGTCTACAAGTCTGACTCTACTGTATCATGTCTCTTTTGGGGCTTCTTATTCTTTTTACTTAATGATTCTAGTGGTACTTTAAAACTCTTATATGAATCTTGTATAAGCTTAAAATCGTTGTACCTGATACTATAGTGTGTTTATGGTGAATGGTAGTCGATAGAAAATAATTAATTAATGCATGGTCGTCGATTTAAATACGTATTCATGCCTCAGTAGATAATTTCAATATACTGAATAAAAACCTTCAAACCTTTTAAAATTATTTAAAAGAGTTCAATAATTCGGAAATCGTTAACTTCAATGACTTGTGAGACAAGTATTCAATAAATTCATTCTTTTATATACCTTTAAAATGGATGCCTTTTTATAGAAGCCTTCACAGAAGTTAAGTTGAGTGAGGTATAATTGGAGAATTTTTCCCTTGCAGTCCACAACCAAAAATGCGTTAGAAATTAAAATCGTTGCGCTGGAGAAGGAGGAGCGTATTTGAGTGCAAATAGAGGTATAGCTTCATCAGGGCAATGCACACTTTCTTTGATCCAAAAACTGGTGATGAGTTTTGATCTAAAATCACTAGTTTTTAATGTGGAAGATTTAGATGCATGGGTTATTCATTGTTGGTGTATATCTTTTACCTTTGAGTTGAACTTATGATAATTCTTCAAATTGATCTGATATGATGTCAAGCCAACTCTCTATCAATCACAAATTATAAGTTAAAGGTCCTCTCCACTCTAAATTAAATCTGGAATTGCTTTAAATATGTAGAGCTAAGGTTATATAAATATTTTACCTTTGAGTTCAACATATGATAATTCTCCAAATTGATCTGATATGATGTCGAGTGAATTCTCAATCCAGCATAAATCCTAAGTTAAGTTTGTAGAAACTGACTGAGTATTAATGCACGATATGCCGTAATTTTTTGTAATTTCTACTTCAAATCCTAACACTTGTTTATACCATCGAATTTCGTTACATAATTTCCTCAGTTCATAAAATAAATAAAAGTCCTGAACATCGCTCTAATCAGTTTATTCTTGTTTCTGAGATACTTTTGAATGTACTAATATGTTTGACTTCATCTCACAGTTTCTTCATTGGTTTGAACATCGCTGGTCAGAAAACATTAATGTTTGTAGCTGAGGTTTGTAGCCTTTTTTCCATGGGAATTAATGAATTACCTCTGATAAATATTATATGCTGTATATTAATCGCCATTGCTAAACCAAATGAATTCTGTTTATTAAACTCTACTAATTACAATTCTTCAGATAGCATTATTCAAGGGAGTTATATTTTCAATTTTCATACTGTTCAATAATAGTGTAATGCGTGATTGATCAAATTATTTCATTGCATTAGAGAAAAAAATACGAAAATCTTATATAATATTTTTGAATTGTGCAAAATGCTACACAGAGAAAAAAAGTTTACTCATATCTAATGGGTCATCATTTTATGCTTTGAATCAATTTATTACGTGAGTTGGTTGGACTTTATTCATGTTTTCACGTGTGTTAAAACAACTACGATGTGGTGCGTCACAACATTATTTAATTCAATTCATTTTATAGATTGAATCAACTTACTATGAGAGTTAAAAGTTACTTTTTTGAAAATTTTAAAGTATGTTAAAACAACTATGACAGAGTGTATTGTAGGAACTCACAAAGACTGTTAATCCAATGTATCTGGTGTATAAAATAACTTACTATGCGAGTTGGCGCAACTTTTTTTAAGTTTAGGAGTGAGTCAAAACGACTGTTTTGTTTTAACCCACGTCAATTTATCTACTTTTAAGTAGTACCTGCAACTCACCACGTAGGTAGGTGCACAAATAACCTATTCATATGAGGCAAAACAAATCCAATTTGATTTGATTCAACTAATCCTTTCTCTGTGTGTAGAAAATTAAAAGGAGGTATATTTCTAAATATAAAATTTTCAATTTCAAATATCTGATTTCAACTAATTTTAGTCATTTGAAACAATTAAAGATAATTATTCCTATTTTTCGGCAATTATGTCACTATTTGTATAATTTCTAGCTACTGGTCATTTTGTTTCACTAACGAAACACGTGATTCATAGTCGCACACTTTAAATGCACGAATTAATGACTAATTTTTAATTGAAGTGCATCAGGACACAAATTTGCGGGACAAAAATGGTGATAGGGAGAGTTTAATCTCTTTTTGATGCTTTCCATTGAGATATAAATGAGTTACTCGTGAATAACCTGCGATTCATTTGTGCCATAACAATAAAATGGATGCACTTTTATGGCAATTGATTCCTTTTATTTGTTTGCCCTTATTTGTGTTTTGGTGAGTTTATTAGTTGCAATAGAAGTTGCTTAGGGTAGTTACGGTCAGTAGATTCAGTTAACTGCAGTAGCTCTGCCCTTACTGACTGCCTTTACTGCACCACTACTTATTTACTGCTATTGGATCCACTATTTGGGGGCTTTATGGTCTGCTCCAGCCTTATCTTTATATCCAAATCATTCTCTGCCGACCATCCACACTGAATTCCTTGGGTCTGCTTTACTTGGTCTGTAGTCTGATTGTTAAGCTGCAGATTTCCGATATTGTATATTGATGTAAATGAAGAATATCTCCTAATTTTTAGATATAAAAGGTGAACTTGTGGTGTTTATTTCTTACAGTTTTTGTTTTGTTTATAATTTCAACTGCAGCAAAAAAAACCTTTCTCCAACTAGAAGAAAAATTACGAGAAATATTGTATTCTTCTTCTTCTTAAAACAACTCAGTTCAATAAATCATCAACATCTTATTATTCAATTATCCCATTCATTGAGCAGGATAATAATGTGCCTCATTATATAATAATGTTTTCCAAGAATATATAAATAATTAGAAGATATAAATAACCAGAAAGGTATTGCTTTGTTGTAGCGAAATACAAAGCCTAGTGTTGCAGTAGAATCATGAGGTGGATTTCATGTCGAGACAATGTTTATTATAAGTACTTCACCTCCAAATGCAGGAGACTGCATATAAAGTAAGGAAGAGCTTCACAATCACTCTGAGTGAATCAGACTCATCTGGGGAGAGTTTGGTGAGTTGCAGCGATTTATGGAGAGACATAGTGAGTTATCTTGAAATTTGGAAATGCATTGCATTGGGTTGGTGTGGAAGAGATTTGTAAAGCTTTCGTTGAGATGTTCTGGGATTTATTGCAATGATTTCTATTGCAATGTTTGGGATTATTGCAATGTTTTGGGATTAGTTGTGATGTTTCGGGATTAATGGTGATGTTTCGGGAATAATGGTGATGTTTTGGTCGGAATGAATGGTGATAAGGTGATGTTTTGGGTTTAATGGTGATGTTTCGGGATTAATGGTGATGTTTCGGGATTAATGGTGATGTTTGGGATTAATGGTGATGTTTCGGGATGAATGGTGATGTTTCGGGAATAATGGTGATGTTTGGGTTTAATGGTGATGTTTCGGGATTAATGGTGATGTTTCGGGATTAATGGTGATGTTTAGGGATTAATGCAATGTTTCGTGTTTAATGGTGATGTTTTGGGATTAATGGTGATGTTTTGGATTAATGTGTGTTGGATTAATGGTGATTTTCGGGATTAATGGTGATGTTTAGGATAAAGGTGATGTTAGGGATTAATGGTGATGTTTTAGGATTAATGGTGTTCGGGATAATGGTGATGTTTGGGATTATTGGTGATGTTTCGGGATTAATGGTGATGTTTCGGGATTAATGGTGATGTTTGGGATTAATGTGATGTTTCGGGATTAATGGTGATGTTTAGGGATTATGGTGATGTTTTAGGATTAATGGTGATGTTTAGGGATTAATGGTGATGTTTCGGGATTAATGGTGATGTTTAGGGATTAATGG
>CANNZV010004654.1:37522-75194 GCA_947561585.1 Caprella mutica
TTTGTGTTTTAGCCACCATATTCCTAACAATGTTTAACAAAAGTTTCAGGCATTTATTCCTGGTATTAAAAAAATGATGTCTGATAAGGTCAAGAGTAATCAGATTATTGTCTTCAAAAATGCTGGCGTCAGTACCAAGGATTATTCTTGATGTGACACCAAACAGATTACAATTTCAGAAAATATCATACACAGTATGCACGACCTCCAATATGCAAATTCCAAGAAAAGAGCGATCAATTCGCACCAAAAGTATGATTTCTACATGTTCATTCAAACCGAAGTCGTGAATTCAACGAGGTAGACTTAAAACGCGGACCTGTAATATTTATTTAGTTCACACAAAGTTTCAGAAAATTATTTACTGTAACATAAATTGATGACTATATTCAACTTTACGATGTATCTCTGTTAACTAAGTTAGTTGTTTCAGAAGTTATCTAGATGAATGAAATAGGATGAACTAATTTATGTCTAATGAATATTGAGTTTACTGATTATTGTAGTTTAATAAGTATCGCTATGTATGCACGTTGTCAGAAAAGAAAAGAACTATGATGAGAAGAGACAGAATAACGAGGAGTTAAGGAGACCGTACTTGGGAAAATCACATAATTTTATCATTTTATTTTATTTCGTAAATAGCTACCTAGTACCCTTCCAGATGTTTGAGTGAAATATCAGAGCTCTAGTGCGACTATAACCCACTGGGAGGGAGAGAAAAAGGGAGGGGAGACTCGGCGAGAATTGGGACGGCGCTAGATGGTTTATGCACACCCTATCAGTCACTAATAATTCGTAATAATTAAATATCTCGCCATATCTGGTTAAGTACCTTCTACTTAGATCACAAAGCACAGGTATTGTTCGCAATTCTGCTCAGTGGCACTCGATATATCATAAGGGAAGATGTTGGGTGTCAGACCGGCGCTAGATGGGAGTCAACTTTGAATGTGTTTTTCTAGCACTTCTCCAAACGGACAAATATTGGTATTCAGAAACGTACTTCTTTTACAATTTTGAAGCTACGGCATTGTGGTTTTTTGCATTCGATTTTCCAGGGAATTCTCTACAAAAATGTCTACTCTGAATTTTGATTTTCGAATTTGTTTTCAAAATTTTAATTTTCAAAGAAATAATTCAGTTACGTTTCCCCCTTTTTTTTCAAAAACCAATTCGAAATTCAAAGAAATCCAATTTGTAGATAATCTCTTGGAGAATCGAATGCAAAAACCCCAATGCCATAGTTTCCAAATTGTAAAAGAACTATGTTTTTGAAAAAAAAAATCGAAATACGTTCGAAATTCGAATAACTCGTTTCCTATGGGTCTAGTCGAAAAAATGCCACGAACAAAAATGATAGAGAATTTAATTTTATATTAGGCTAGTAAGTTTCAGAACTGAAGCTTTATTAATAAAAAATATTTTCAAAAACCATTTTCAAAACCTTAACTGTATTGCCACGATGCTTACCCATAAACCGGCTGAGCTCCTAGCTACATTTTAGATTTTTTATCAAATATTTAATTGGGGCAAAGACGTTAGAAGTTTTATTTAAATTCAATTTTTCTAGTTTTATTTAAATCCAATTTTTCTAGTTTTATTTAAATTCAATTATTCTAGTTTTACTTAGATTCATTCTTTTCTATGGATGAATCTTTTTGGGTCATCGTTAATATGTTAAATTATTGAACATATGTAAACCTTCATAAATGAATTTCTCTGCATTGCTATGCCGGTTCCAATGTTAAAAAAAGGATTTGATGCCAAGTGAATTTTCTTATTTCCAGGATAGTCGGCATTCTGCAGATAACTTTTATAAGCTATGAATGCGAAGGATTCCTCTACTGTTCGTTGGAGACAAGCATCCGGGTCACGGCAAAACTGTATTTTCTTCAATATTTCTTTGTAGAGTGGGATCTGTAGAATGTATTACATTTACCCGCATAAGCAATTTAGTTATAAAAGCGTCAGGCTGTATTCATGAAGCTATATTAAAAAAATATTGTTCATCAGATATAATTAGTAAACAATAAGCAGAATAGAAATCGAAACACATTTCTGCTTCTAAATTACAAACCTGACTTTCTTGAAAAATTTCCCATTCATATCCTGCGTTTTCAGGCAGACCCCACGTGAAATCAGATTTCAGCAATTCCTCAAGACTGTTCAATGGTTTCCTATGAATTGGGGCACTAATGGAAGCTGATAAATTGCTAACGTAGCTGATGGTGCTCACTAGGCTGAACAGTATCCAAAATGTAGAGAATATTCTACCTGAAGATGCTTTTGGTAGCACAGCATCCTGAAATGATATAGAAAGGTAGTATTTGATTTTTTATAGTTGTCTGAACATTTTCATGATATTAATTTACTTGACTCAAAGTAATTCTGAAAATCGTTTCTGCGGCTGACAGTAGACAAGAATTATTAACATCCTTGTTGTTTTTGGCTAAATTTATTCCTCTGTTCAGAAGCCACTGAACCAACGCAGCAAAAACAATTGAACTGATGAAGACTATCCACAAGATTGCATCAAATGGTTTAACCAGAGACATCCATTGTGGCAGAGGCTGTACAATATTTAGAATAAGTCGGTAGGAATGCATTGACGAGAAAAGTAAATTTTATCCAGCATTAAATAATACATTTTAGAGCATAAATTTACCTTAGGTCTCAAACTTGCAAATGTTATCGAGTCAGTATGATAGCTAAAAGAGAATTCCATAGCGAATTGCCTGCTGCTGGTAAGAGAAAGTCCAAAAGAGAAGTCAGCTTCAAACCTTGCAACTTCACCTGAAATATTTTTACTCAAAAATACATGTTTAGTGTACTTCCTGTATGTACTATAGCGGAAAAGTGTATCCGTCCAATTGCTGAGACGCGTATGAATAATCTAGTTCCCACTGTACTACGGATTATCATACACTACTAGTACAGGAATTTTGTGCAAAAAAGGGGTCAACCTCGGACAAATTGCAACAGAAAGTCTGTAAACTGTTTTATATTCAGAAAAAGGCTCTCTATAACATATCAAAACTCTTAAGGAATCCAAGTGGTGGAAGACTCCATTAAAGCATTCCAAAATGGCAGCCGTAAAACTGATATAATCCTATATCCCCACTTCGAAATGACTTAGTACTTTGTTTAGAAGTGCTAAACATACATTTTCTAGCACCAGAAATCCAATGAAATACATTTTAATATGCCAATCCTGACAAAAAACCCCAATGCCGACAATTTTCAAAAATGGAAATGATAAAATAATAATAACATCAACTCTGAATCGATTTGAAAGCTGTCTTTAAAAAATATGACTCCTACTTTTTCATGTAATTACATACAATTAGATATAAATGGAGGTGATAAATGGTAAGATATATTATGAGCATTTATTCAAAAATATTAGGAGTATATCAAATATCTCTCCAGTCATGAGATACATGAAGAGAACATGGAAGTGAATGTGTTAGCGGCTCAGCGAATTGTACCATATTATTTGCGCACACCAAGCTCCGCATTGAGTAGCTAACAGTAATAATACCTAAGGAACATATGTTTCTTATCTCTGCTTGTTACTTTTTTTTCAGATAGAAAATTATTCTCTAGTGTTAACCAATGAATGTTTAAATATTAAATGAAAGTTATTACGTTAAAAAGTACTGAAAAGTCTATTCGCTGAACTTTTATAAAAGTTTTAATGAAATAAAAAGACACTCATTCATTTATCAGCTTTCTTCAAGTTAATGTGGATTCAGCTAAAACTGTTGGAACTGCTATCTTGACTAACATGGATGGACAAACTACTGCCAACTACACATTCAAGAAAAAGAACCAAACCATCACGTTGGTTTCCAAATCAGCACTATTGATTGATGGTGAGGCAGCACAAGTGGATCCGCAGCAGCTTTTCCAACGATTGACCATTGCTGCAAAAGATACAGAGACCTGCAGTCTATCTATAAATATGAACTATGCAGTTACCCACCAGCTCTGTTTGGTTCCACACTTTTGCTCCGACAGCCACATAAGCCAGTGCTAGCTGAGGCTATTTGACCTCTCTTGACATACGACGTATCAGGAATCACAAGCCAAATTCACTACGTGTTGGATGGTGGGACACTTGTTCTGTGCATTCCATGGACACGTGGCTCAAAATACAAAAGTATCTGCACTCAATACACAGAGTATGTGGCAAGGAAGTATGGACAGAAAACAGTCGTGTTTGATGGCTATGATGGTACATCAACAAAGGATACAACACACCAGAGACGTGCGAGAAGGAATGCCAGAGCAACAGTGACGTTTGATAAAGATATGTTGGTGACAATGAAAAAGGAAAGATTCCTGGGAAACAAGCTGCCCTTCATAAACATGTTCAACACTAAACTACGGTCACACAACTGAGAGACACATCATGCTGCATAGTACAACAGGCAGTTGAGTATGCAGCCACATCTGACACTGTGCTGATCGGAGATGACACAGATCTTCTCATCCTTCTCATCTACCACTCCAACCTCAAATCATGTAACCTCTTCTTCCAAACAGAGCCAAAGAAGAATGTGAAGAAACCATTTGCCTGAACATGACGTATGTAAAGCTGCAGTTAGGCCTGTATGTACCACACCACAATTTCTTCATATACGCTCTTATGGGGGGAGATACTACTACTCAAATGCATGGCATTGGCAAGGGAGCTTTCCTCAAAAAAAATAAAACCAGTGCACACTTCCGTGAATAAGCGGATGTGTTCGACAGTCAGGCAGTGTCCATAGATGATGTTGTAAAAGCAGGGGATAAAGCCATGTCATGCCCTTAAGGGGCCTTTAAACGAGCATTGGTCAGTGCCACTATTCACCACACTGCCCACCAATTAGCTCAGCGCCTTTACACGAGCAGAATGTGCTTTGGTGGGCACTGACACTTTAGTATCGTGGTTAGCATCTAATATGCTATTAAACGCTAACGCTGTTAGTGTTTTATCTTTATAATCTTTAGATTTTATTTTCCATAGGAATGGGTGCTCTTCAACTAGGCCAATGAAAGAGGTTGTTGATTGTCTGGCAATCGCTACTGCCAGACAGTGGCACTTTGTGGTGAGCGTTCGCTCTCAGAGCGATAGCTTGGTCACCACCAAGTTTTGCCAAAAAGGGTGGGGCAAGCAGCAAAGTGGGCGTGGCGTAGTGCAGTTTCACCACAAAGTAGCACTGAACACTTACCGTGTAAAGGCCCCTTTACAATGGGAAGCCTGAAGAGTCACTAAACGTGTTGCGACTTAGACGTTTCTGCCAGAAGGTCTCGCCTCCAGGTCTTCTCATGTGCAACCCCAAAGTCTACCACCCACATCAGCAGCAGCAAAACACCACAGCCTTCGAGTCTACTACCAAGTCAAGAAGTGGAAGGATATTGCAGCTAATGATCCATGACCAGTCGACTGGGGCTGGTGGGAAATCAGTGGAGGACTCGTGCCAGTACAGACAGAATTGCCACCAGCACCACAAGAGCTACACAAAGTAAACGCTGCAACTTCCAGACAGACCGCAGCAGTCTGAAGTGCACTTGCAAGAAATACGACATAGAGTGCTCAGCTTGATGTGGCAACTGTAGAGGACCGGCATCTACCAACTCGAGGCAAGTTTAATGTAACAGCGATGATGATTGATAAAGCCCAGTAGATGCTTCATCCACGCTCTGAGCTGGATGGAGTAGTGGAAGAGAACTCCTTTGGTTGTGTTTTCTCCCAGTGAACGCTCCATCCACGCTCTGAGTTGTGTAGAATGGTGGAAGAGAACCCCATTTGTTTGTGTTTTATCCCAGTACACGCTTCATCCACGCTTTGAGCTGGATGGAGTGGTGGAAGAAGAAAAACTCGTTTTTGTGTTTTATCCTAGTACACGCTTCTGAGATGGATGGAGTGTATTCATTTCAATTGATTTCTGGCCACAGAAAA
Organism: Caprella mutica; assembly: GCA_947561585.1. Lineage (NCBI taxonomy): Eukaryota > Metazoa > Arthropoda > Malacostraca > Amphipoda > Caprellidae > Caprella > Caprella mutica. The sequence goes on from CANNZV010004654.1 coordinate 43,476, forward strand.
TATTTTAAAACTTTTATCAAAGCCCTAAGTCAGTAAGAAGAGGAAATATTTGAAAATGTCTGGATTATGCAGCCATTTTTGGATAATGGCTGCCGGCTGCATTCGGGTTTTTTGGTCAGGTGTAGCCCATTAAAATGAGTTTCATTGGATTCCTGGTCCCAGAAAATGTATGTTTGATCAAATTCAAAGTCATCATAGAAATAAAGTTTTTATATGTTATAGTGGACACCTCCATGAACATAAAATAGTTGAAATAAATTCTGTTGCAAATTGTCCGAGGTCATATAAAATAATGCCTGTACTATACCCCAAATTCACATCTTACCCCCACATGTAAGAAATTTCTATTCTTTTTAATGCAGTGCGGCGCATTTCTTCTTCAGCCGTCATGATGAAAAGTCATGAAATTTTACTCTCCCCCTATTTAAAAACTTGTGTTTTAGGCAGAACGAAAATTAGTCTTTCTTTAGATACTAATTTCACGTAGCCCGGATAAGTTATTCTTCAGTTCTTTTAGCTGAGGACTCTATATTTTTATTGTGATGCTCATATGGAACTATATCTTTTACTTATACATTTGTAAATTAATTTTGTATGCTTCTTTTATTTTCTAAGTTCTATATTCAAAATATTGTAAGCTATATTTTTTAACTCTGTGAAAAATTGTTGAATGCTACAATTTTTAGGCAGCTTAATCTTTGAAATTGAGATATTAGTTTTTTTCTTCTTGGATATGAACTCTAAATAGTTTTACCGGTTGATTTTTTGCTTTTTGCTGATAGCTGAGACGAAGTCAAGCTCAATATCAAGTGTTTCTGTTCTTGAGATCATTTCGAATTATAAATTTATTATTATTTCACAGATTTTCTTGAAATTCCTGATGGAATTTGCAATTTATTACCAAAATGTGTGTTTTAAAAACTTTTGTATCTTTACTTCTGGACTTTGAAATAATACCGAACTTCGGATTTCTATTTTAGAACATTTTTCTATAGTTAGTGGAACCATCTTTTATAGATATCCAAACCTGCAAAATGTCGAGATTTGGAACGGTTCACGAAATAGTTAAATTAGATTTTATGCACTTCTTTACATTACTCTGTACTAGAGTCATAAAGCAGTGTCCGCACAGTAATTAAACTATTTAATTTAAAAAAACTACGGAATTATACTTAATATATATTATTGTGCCTTAATTCCTTTGAATACGATCTGTAAACATAGAAAAGAAAGAAAAGAAACGCCTAGAGATGTAGCTTTTAACCACATTTCATTTTTATTTTAGCCTCTAGACTCCTTGAGTTTAGGTATATGCTTTATTAATGTTTTATTATGTATATGATTCTTCCATTCGTAAATAGCCACCGGTTTACGTCAATAATTCTATAATGTAGTATATACTCTTGTTTAAACTGTACTTTCTGTATTTATAAATACCTTTAAATTTAATAATCTTTTTCAGGTTTTAGTCTCACTATATAGATACTAAATATTGTTGCACTATGAAAAAAGGGAAAACCTACGAATAATTTTCTGAACAGCTGGATGCTCAAGGTTAGTGTTAAACGGTAAATGTAATTAAGTATATTCACCTTATTACTTTTTCCCGTAATATTTAGCTTGTAACTCTACTACCAAATTCTCATTTTTATTTTGTGTAGGTAACTCTTAAGAAATTTCTTTCTTTCTTGGTAGCAAAGAATTTATAAGCCTGCATGAGATCTATCATGAAGCTGTCTGTGGTGAATAGAATAGAAGGGGGTTCCCTTTGGCCTCGAACTGTTATAATTTGAATTAATAATCGTCTTTTTTTCATTCTTATTATGTTTATCTTTTTACGCCACTTGCAGTTTTAGAGGATAGCACTAGGCTTATGCTAGTAAACTACAAGGTCTTCGACTTTTGGGTTTGTTAGGCTTGTAGGCTTAATTTACTATCCCCTTTTCATTTTAATCTTCCATCATGAGTACAGCCTCCGGACCTTAAATTGGGTCCTTTATTATTCTTTTTTAAGTGAATACATTCTCGGAGTAGATCTTCTGTACCCAAGAGCATTGTCACCGACGGTGGTAGGTGACTTTGTTCTTGGAGCCACATTCCTTTCTGACTGCTTCTTCCAGTCCTTTGTATTTAATTTCCTTTTGACGTCAGCGATATGGCCTTTGCCTCCTAAGAAAACGTTAACCCCCTACTTAAATTAACAGTTATTATTTATTAATAACTTTATACTAAAAAAATATCTCAAATTCATAATAGTAAATATGTAAGATATTCAAGTTGCACTTATGAGAGTATTTAACGAATGACACTATGTAACAGTCATGAATTGAAGGAAGAGGCAGAGTATTTTTCGATACGAACAGTTGCAAATTGGATGATGACCGTGTTTTTTTCCCCTTATTCTTTCATTGAAATTCACCGTTTTGTAGAATAGCACTAGATAGGGATAACAATGTACTGTTAGATTGTTTATTAATATAATTTGCCATAAGTTTTTGCAACCTGTTTGTTCATTTCCCTCTTACTTCCGCGATTACTAGATTCTCTTTCCGTAACATTCTATTGAAGAGTCTCTTTCATTCCATTCACGGAGTCTCTTTCCAATATGACTGCTAGAAGGTCTTTTGTATTTATTTTCCGATTAACGAAATCTCGAAACCATTATATTCGCATCAAACCTATTCAATAACAATAACTAATCTACTAATTTATATTATGAAAATTTGTTTCCAGTTCAATGGAGAAGAGCATTCGCTAGGTGGAACTCGAAAGACAACAACCTATGACCAGATCACTTCTCCTCACAAGAAAGCGGAAGAAACAAACGACAGCAGTGCAAATCTCCCTTTTCTTAATTGGTAAAGATAAATTTATATTAGTTCAGTGATAACTGATATTTAGCAGTTATTCGTATCAGTTAGGTTTAAATTTTTTTTTATAATTTAAAAAATATATAAAAATGGTTTAAAGATATAAAATAGTTGGCTAATTGTAAAGCCCCCAGCGGCTGTATCCTCAATCTGTGGAGGTGAATAGAAAAGGGCATAAGAGCTTCAGGCTTTTAGTTTTTGTGGCTACTTGTAGTTTCTGAGGATAGCGCTATGGTTTTGCTCTTCAACTACGAGCTCTTAAACTGCGTCCATCGTTCTATGCAGATCACAATTTTGTGAATAATTTTAATATCATTGATCGTACAGTAGTGAAACTTTGGTCACTGGAAGATTGCTTCTATTTTAGTATCTTGCTGAAATATTTTTTGAATCCATGAGAAAATTGGAAAGTTATGAACGTTTATGTATTTGAAGGCATTTTAACTGTCCATCGCTTTATTGCAGCTCTGTGAAAAGGCCAGAAAATGCGCGATTAACTTCTACTGAGAGGGTAAAAATTGTAGCAGGTCCTTCAGAAGGGAGGACTCTTCTATATTTAGCTTTATAACTGTGAAGGGTTAAGAAAACAATAGTTTCTTTTGTGGGAAATCCCGACACAAGCCCAAGGAGAGATGAGGGTACGAGAAAAAGAATTTTCCCTCGAAATATGTGAAAAATACGCAGGCAGGTCATAAGACAGCTAAATGGAACTAGTGCCTCTATTTTTAACATGGCTGTCATTGGTCTTACGTCAAAACAGTCCGGATGTAATGTCTCAAATGAAATGGTCAGAAATTCTCAATGGGGCTTAAGACCAGAGAACAAGGCAATCAAGTCATGAGAGTCTCTCACTCCCCAGAGATATGAGGAAAGAAGTTGTAACCCTTCAAGCATGAGATTGTGCGAAGTTATGAAAGAAAATCATCTTTTGCCAAAGAGATAATTGCAAACTATTAGGCCAAGGGAACAAGTTCTCAACAAAAGAGGCAATATAGGATTGGATTGTTAGGTTTACACCCTCTGGTACTCGGAGAGGGCCAATTAACCTTTAACCAATAATGCCCGCTTAAAACATAAAGCCACCGCCTCCTTGTTGACGACGAAACCAGTGTGGATTAACAGCTCCAGTAGGATCCAAACTTTAACTCATCCATCCAGACAATCAAGGGTGGCTCTTGCCTCATCTGTTAAAAGAACAAGTAAGAAGTTTATTTCCATGTAATTTTGTGCACATCTAATGCCCTTTTCTTCATTGTTCTTGTCCATAGGAGGCCTGGAAATGGGCTCCAGGTTCCTTTTCGTCTCATTTAAGACACTGTTTGGACGAATAACCAATGGCAGCCTTGTCGAAAATGGAGGCTCTAGTATTATTTGGCTACCTTATAACCTGTCTGGTTAGTTTTCACATTTTTCGAAGGGAAAAAGCTTCTCCTCGTACCCTCATCTTTCCTTGGGTTGGTGTCGGGATCTTCCACAATAGAAACTATGTTTCTCTTATCCCTCCCAAATTCATTAGCTAAATATAGAAGAGTCCTCCCTTCTGCAGGACCTGTTACAATTTTTACCCTCTCGGTAGAAGTTAATCGCCTATTTTTTGGCCTTTTCACAGAGCTGCAATAAAGCGATGGACAGTTAAAATGCCTTCAAAATATATAAACGTTCATAACTTTCCCATTTTCTCATGGATTGAAAAAAATATTTCTGCAAGATACTAACATAGAAGCAATCTTCCAGTGACCAAAGTTTCACTACTGTACGATCAATATTATTAAAATTATTCACAATATAGTGATCTGCAATAAAGCGATGGACGCAGTTTAGATTTTTGTGTTCTTCATTTTCCTTTTCCATCTGTGAGTGCAGCCACCGGTGCTTGTGTCCCGTTTTGTCACATTCCTTGGTAAGTGACTGCATTCAGGAGTAGCTTTTCTGCATCCATGATCATTGTCACTGACGGTGGTGAGTGACTTTGTTCATGGAGCCACTTTCCTTTTTGACTGCTTTTGATTTGATTTCCTTTTGACGTCAGCGATGCAGAAGTTAAACCCCTACTGAATTAATTTATTATTTCATGATAGTATGAGATTAAAATAAAATCTATTCAATTTGTTTCATCTTGTTAGTAATTGTTTGTAGTGTAATTCTAAGTCAATATCAGAGAGTATTTAATCAATTTGTTTGTAATTATTTTCAGATTCAAATAACTTCGCACTACTGCAGTTCTCATCAGGACAGTACTAATCACTATCAGTGGAGTTCTCATCATTCCCAGGAAGTCTGGTATCATTCCCTGTGATATCCATTTATTAATGTTCATTACTTTTAGATTTTAAACGACATTTCTCCGTGAAAAGAAAGTGCATGAAATACCGAACTAATTTATTGCTATGAATTTGAAAAAAATTAATCGTAGGTAAATATAGAATTAATCGTATATTGTAGGTTCATGTTATTTATACAACCCTAAGCTTTTGAAAACTGTTTTAAGATTGATACTTCAAGTAAACTAGTACTAATCAGAAATCCTTCATTTTAGTAAGAATTGTATCTGGTAGTTATTACTTTAGAAATAACCTGCAAGTGTATTTATTCGTGAAGTAGTTTTTAAATTTTTACTTAATTTTATTGTTATCTTTAACTTTTGTAAAACACTATTTTTATAAATATATAAATATAAAATAATTATCCGTTTTCTTTTGATCTTTGAATTATCTTATTTTATAAATATAAAACTAATATTGTATGATAGAGATAGAATTTCAAGTTTAAAGCCTTAGTTGACAGTTGTCATGAATCCCAGTTTCACTGAGATGTCACAAATTAAGCACCAAAACTGCAGTAGGTAGCTACATTAGTTCTGTTCTTGGAGAAACTTTCCTTCTTTTCATCTCATAGAACTTTGTAACTTATTTTATTTTCAACGTTGGCGATGTGGCATTTATTGAGAAGAAAAATAATGATCACATCACTTCTTTTTAGTTCACGATATCTGCTTGTTAATTAGTCGTGCATGCATTTAATATATCAAAATTTTAAACTGAAGAGAATCAGATCACTTGATGATAAATAAATCCATCAAATTACTGCATTTAAAATCGAAACTAAATAGAATAAGCTACAACTTAGTCATAGCTTTCTTTTATTCATTAGACTAAAAAATAATTTCGAATAAATAACTTTATTAAAAGATAGAAAGTATCAGTATAGCCGTATAGGGAATAAGTAGGGTTGTGACAATATTCTTTTTGAAATATGCTTTGAGCTTGTTAAATATGCTTTTATGCTTTTTATATATGCTTTTTATGCCTTAAAATATTCTTTATATGCTCAAAATATGCCTTTTATGCTCAAAATATGCTTTTTATTCGTTCAGGTTATCTTTATATGCTCAATTTGAGATTTTTCATTGATGGTATATTTATATAGAAGGCAGGGTAGGAAACAATGTCAAACTGAGACAGTTTATTCTGTATGAGGTAACCAAAATAATAAATAGTGAACAGTTTCAGACAATAACTTGCACAATAAAGAAATCATTTATTACATTTGATGATCATAGCTGTTTTTAAATTCTCGAAAATAATTCTAAGTCTGTTATCTGCTATAATTTGTAGTCTTAACTCATTTCGAATTTGAAAAATAAGGTTCGTATGGGAATAAAAAATATGGTACCGAAACGTCCTAGCTCCGTTTACAATGGGGACGTGTCATTAGTCCGACAGTTACATCTTTCTGTGTTATTTCTCGTTTTATTTTTTGATTAAAATAGAAATATTAAATAAATATACATTATAGTTAAACCAATTTAAATAATACAATATTTATCTTCACTTTTTTTAAATTATAGATTCCTCTTATTTTACTTTATTTCTAATATTAGCTAATTTGTATGATGAATTCCCTCATTCGATTTAATGTAGTTTGTTGTACTGCACACTTCATGATTTTTTAATGACCTGGCAGGGGGGTTCGGGGGTAGCAACTCCCCCCCCCCCATATACATATATTTTGATGTTCAATCAGAAATAAACTGCAAAACTGTCGGACTAATGGAGTGTCGCACCAATGAATACTAACCGTTTACAATAGGTAAAGAGTAACACAAAATGGCCGCTCCTATTGTGTACTCCTTATTAAAATTATTACTATTAATTATCGCCTTAAAGGTTCCAATGATTCAATAAGGTAATCTCCTCACCTAGTCTTTTAAACTTAAAAATTCTTGAATCATTCATTCAAACCATAAAAATTAGTTTTTGTTTCATTTGCAGTCACTTGGACTATTTGATTAACTAAAAGCATATTTTGAGAATATTCTTTATTTCAAAAAATATGCTTTATTGCTAAAAAACATAAAGAATAATTCTTTAAGCCAAAAGAATATTGTCACAACCCTAATAATAAGTAATAACTTGTTTATAAATTGCTGAAAATAGAGAAAAACGATTGTCAGCAACTTACTGATTGTTGTCATTAAATTAAGACGTAGGATATATTATTATCATTTCACAAACACAAATTTTAATAACTTTCACATTTTGGCCATTATATTAAATGAATTAATGAAGACTATACGCACAAAGGACTTCGAAAAAGAAGAGAAACTTTTCTTATCGACGAAATTAGTCATCACTATTAATTTAATGAAATTCTGAATGCAAAAAATCTCTGGATTATAACAGAGACTGGTTATAGCCCGTCCAGCAAATTATTTAAATGTGAGAAAAATGCGAAGCTATTAAAAATCATATCTTTAGACGATTAAATGCTCTTGTGTGAATGACTATAAATTTATAATCTAAAATATTCGTGGAATAAGATTTGACAAAACTGAAAGTAAAACTATAGACATTTACCACAAAGTTGAAAACGTGCATTATAGTTTTAATAATATAGCCTATAGGCGAACAAATAATTTAAAGGTGTAAAAGAAGCGAAGTTATTTAAAATCATATCTGAAGAGGATTAGTTTAATGTTCTTGTGTGAATGGTTGTCATAAATAAAATTTTTGGAATTAATGAGATTTGATGAAGCTAAAGCTAGAAATCTACTTTTACCTCAAATTCGAATAGTTATTAGTTTCAATACTAGAACGACAATTGGTCGAAAGTAAATTGCATAAAAAACATACAAGAAAAAATCGTATGAAATATATACCAAGGTTAATTGAATAGAAAATAATTCAAAATTATAATTATTCATTTCAAATTATAAAAATTAAAATTATTCATTTCAAATTATAAAAATTGCATGTATTCATTACAAAATGAACATTACATGGATGATACAAATGAAACTATATGTTTATACTTTAATTTAAATAATACAAAAATAATATCTAATCACTTGTCAGTAATCGGTATAAATCACCCCCCTGTCCCCCCTCAGATACACATATTATCCTCCCATTTCACCCAATTACCCCAGCATTTTACCCCAGAAATAGGCTCCTCCTAAATGGGGGAATTTTGAATGCGGAGGAATACTTTTTAAAATGACATATGCAAAAAATAAAAAGGTCAAAAATACTAAAATAGCATACTACAGCTGACGGATACACATTTCCGCAGTAGTACATAAAATATCTCGAGTTTCAATTACACATACAAACAATTTCGTCTAAGTACATGAAAGATATTAATAGCTACCTCTTGTTGAGTTATTTTCAACTTTTATATATTTATTTAAATTGCAGAATATTCTAATTATCCAAGTTGAGAAGTTTTTTAATTCAATATTTTATAAACTAGATATTTTCGGAATATCAGTAAACTAAACTCATTCAAATTAATAATTTGCCACCTAATATTATTTTATTTTAGAAATTTAATTTGTTTCTAATTTCTTACCTACAACTCCAGTCCATGATTTATTCTGTAGTTGGGAACCCCACTTTCCATCAGTTGGTTCGTAAATCTACAATCAAAAATGTAATGATTAAATTTATGAAATTAATTAAAGACACAGAATAAATCTTACATCGATTTACTTTGTATGTGAAATTCATAATTTTTGCGATTGTATTCATAAGTCGGACATCCAAAGAATCTATTAGTGTAACCGCTTCTCCTTTTCCGTTAGTTTCATAACTCGTGAAGGGCTTTGAGATCAATGAGACTCCTCTGCAAAAAAATTTAACTGAATAATATATCGATTAGCTTTCAACTATGCGTGAAATAATTGTATATTTTCAAACCTAAATTCATGTCCATTGCAGTTTTCAAACAGAGACGGAAACATGTTTTTCTCATATAAGAAACCGTGAGTTGAGGTCCAAATGTTCTGCAACACTATGGAAGGTGATCCGCCGTTGCAAAAGGGACAACTAGCTATGAAAAAAGGAAAAAATGTTTTAAAAAGTGTATACTTTAGGATGAACTTTTCTAATCATCATGGAACTCATATGTGTTATTTGATTGCCAAAAGATTAGTACTCACTGTAAATATAAAATTCGGTATGTTTTTGCGACAAGAATGCTACGTTAATGGTTTCTAGTATTCCGCGATTCATCCGTAAGTCTTCTTCTTCTACAGTTTCAGCTCCGTACCATACCATGGACCAAATTGCCCCTCTTAACCAATCTGAAGTAGATAGAGAATTGATTAGGAGCGTATAAATTGAAAGTATTTTAGCTACAGAAAAAAATAATTTGATTCGACCTTTTCTTAAAAAATAGCAAATTTTATTATTGATTCTTACGAAAGAAAATAAAAATTTTAACTGGATGCTAATAATTTCTTTCTGTCTGTATTATTAAAGACAGTAAACCTCAAACTGTAGTTCTAAGTTGCTAAGCGTAACTTGAAACAATTTGAATAATAATTTATTAGTCATGTCAATAATCATATTATAAATATACTGGTTCGTTCGTTGGTTCCTTCATTAGTTAGTTAGTTAGTTAGTTAGTACATGGTTTACGGTCAGATAATCGATATCTTCAAAAAAATACAAACTCCAAATTTTCAAAACACTCTCAATTTTCAAAACACTCTCAATTTTCAAAACACTCTCAATTTTCAAAACACTCTCAATTTTCAAAACACTCTCAATTTTCAAAACACTCTCAATTTTCAAAACACTCTCAATTTTCAAAACACTCTCAATTTTCAAAACACTCTCAATTTTCAAAACACTCTCAATTTTCAAAACACTCTCAATTTTCAAAACACTCTCAATTTTCAAAACACTCTCAATTTTCAAAACACTCTCAATTTTCAAAACACTCTCAATTTTCAAAACACACTCAATTTTCAAAACACACTCAATTTTCAAAACACACTCAATTTTCAAAACACACTCAATTTTCAAAACACACTCAATTTTCAAAACACACTCAATTTTCAAAACACACTCAATTTTCAAAACACACTCAATTTTCAAAACACACTCAATTTCCAAAACACTCTCAATTTCCAAAACACTCTCAATTTCCAAAACACTCTCAATTTCCAAAACACTCTCAATTTCCAAAACACTCTCAATTTTCAAAACACTCTCAATTTTCAAAACACTCTCAATTTTCAAAACACACTCAATTTTCAAAACATTCAATTTTCAAAACACTCAATTTTCAAAACACTCAATTTTCAAAACACTCAATTTCCAAAACACTCAATTTTCAAAACACTCAATTTCCAAAACACTCAATTTCCAAAACACTCAATTTCCAAAACAAAAATCTGGAAACTAAAAAATATGGAAAACTGAAAAAGATCCAGAAAATCTAAAACTGGAAACCCGGAAAAAATTCGAAAAAGAAAAAGATTCGGGAAAAATAACTGAAAAAATGGAAAGCAGGAAAAACTTATAACCGAAAAAACTGATAAATCTGGAAGAACTAAATAAACATGAACCAAAGATCTTGAAAACTGAAAAATCTGGAGAACCGAAACAATCCTGAAAATGGAAAAATCAGGAAAACGAACAATCAGGAAGCATGGAAAATCCGAGATAAATGAAAACTTCAGAAAACAGAAAAACGGAAAAGCAAATACCTACAAAATTATGGAGATAAAGAATATACTACACACCTGATAAATCTGTGTTATAAACCGTGGAATATCCACAGATACACCTAGTTTAATATCATTAGTTATACATAACACTCATTTCGTATTTTTATTAATTTAGGTACCTATATATTTATATACGAATTTGAATGAAGTAACTCAACTAAGCATATAATTCTTCACCTGATTTTGAAATGAATTTGTAGATTTGTTCTGCTTCAGCCAAAGTGGTGAGTAGAACGTAGGACGAGCAGAGTATGCCATGTTTACTTGGGTAGACAGAAGCTCGTGGCGGAGAAGTGGAAGTAAAGACATCCGTGATGGAGTAGGTCAGCACTCCTGATGATGACTTGTCCTCCCATAGATACAGCAAGAGCTTGTTATAAGAAAATTGATAATTAAAGCATTTGCAGCGAAGAATATTATAGTAAATATACATTAATTATGTAAAGGACTTTGAGAACTACATATATGGTCTTCAGACACCACCTGGCAAATTGATTTTGAAACTATCGGTGAAAGTTAATGTTATTATGCTCGAGTGAAGATAAGTAGGTTTGTTTTATTATTTTAATCTCTTGAGTATTCTCTCAAGAATAAAATTACAGTATTATCACACCGTCAGTCATTCTCTCACCTTCTCCTCAACATCCAACAGGTGTGTCTGGTTGTAATCGCCCCTAATTACTATCCTCAGACAGTCTGGTAGATGCTCTTTGAAAATTTTGTAGATAGCCTGGACAGGGTATTCATTCCATGAGGTCTGCCTGTATGGGATAGTTATTAAACGCTTACATTTTATATAATTTCTAACAATTTAATTCTTTTAAGGAAATATTTGTATTATCTTTGTTTTAACAGTAGGATAATTGAATACAAAATACTTACTCGTCACAGTTTGAGAGTCTCATCAAAAAAATTAATAAGTGGAGTACAAATAACATCGACATAATTGAATAAAGTTAAGATATATAATTTTTCCATGTATTGTAGAACAGCATTTCTTATTTTATTTTTACATTAATGCATAATCAAAAACAGTAAAACCTCTATGTAGTGAACTTCAAGTAGGTCACTAGTATAAAGAATTTATTTTCACTAAAGTTCAATATGGCTAACTGCACCAAATATTACCGAATATTTTCTTTTTTATTTGAATAAATTCATTATAGAAGTTAAATAATAGAACGTATTAATTTTTTCAGGACTCTAAAAATAGGGATGGCTCACTAGACATGACTTCTTTATGTCTTTTTTTAATGATGGGACTTCTCTTTGGTGGAATAAAACTTCTTAGATATATAGAGATGCGTAGATGCATAGTTCACTATTCAGGAGTCCTCTAACATAGAAAGGTTTACTATACAGAAGTTCAGTGAAGAGGAATTCTATTGTACTGATTATCAACACCACTTAACATCGCTATAGACCAGGAGTGGGCAAATGCAGCACTCGTGCTATTTTGGCCCTCAGAGCGGCCCCAGTGCCCACCATGGAAAAAGTTCTTTGTATTCTTCCGAAGAAAGTTTAGAATTTTTAGCCCTGACTGCTTTATAAATTAAAAGGATAATATAGAAGAGTATCGTCAACTAATTGAAGAACAGTATATTTGTAATGACCTTGATACTTTGATAGTCAATTTTATCCGCATTTTTTGTTTATTGTTGCAATAGTGCCGGTGTTTAATTTATTTACCTCAGTGTCTTTTTATCTAGAACAGTTAATTTTATATCTTTCATACGCTTGTCTTGGGATATTCAAACACTGTGGTAAAAATTTATGCAATAATTTGTAATTCCCTTTTTTTAATAAGTTAGGCAGCCATAGTAATTTATACTGTGAATTTATGAATTACATATTATTACCTATGCAAGATAGCTTATTTTTGTTTTTATTGTGAATTATTTTCACATGAAGAAAAAATTATTATATATCATTTATTAGTTCTTTTTAATGCAAATGATAAATCTACTACCAATATTTATGCGAAAATCTTTAACAGTTGTATATGTACATACTTCAATTAATTCTACTATCTCATTATATAACTAGATTATGTGCACTCGGTAGAGCGCATACCTTCGCCTCCGCTTTGACCCGTTCTCTCCCAAAATTAATGAAACTGCTAACTGGATAATAACCAATCGTCCCATCAAGTTTCATGCAATATGGTACAATACTTTTTGAGTTATAAATGATCTTGATCTTGACCTTTGACTGGATCGCTTCCAAAATTCTACAGATCGTTCCTGGTCATTGACCAATTGTACCATCAAATTACAGACAATTTGGTTGAATATTTTTTGAGTTACAAATGGCCTTGACCTTGATCTTTGACCTTTGACCTGATCACTCCCAAAATCTATCAAAATTGCTCCTGCATATTGACCAATCGTTCCACCAAGTTTCATGCAATATGGTTCGATACTTTTTGAGTTATGGATGACCGTGACCTTGACCTTTGACCGGGTCACTCCCAAAAGACTAGCAGCAGGTCACTAGACATGGACCAATCGTTTCATCAAATTTCAGGCAATTTGGTTGAACAGTTTTTCAGTTAAGCGAATAACAAGATGATAAATAAATAAATAAATAAATAAATTCCGATGAAAATATAACCGTCCGCAAGATTGCAAAGGTAATTACTCAGTATCCCCTGCAATTTAGAAAACGAAAATGAAATTGGCACTGAGATTCCACAAACACAACGTGTGCCCACCCCTGCTATAGACTGTTACTGATCACAACTTTTCCTAGAATGAACTTTACCGTAATTGAGAAATTATTTATTCAGGCTTCTTGTCAATAATATTCAGAAGCAAACAGAGAACCCGAAATCAGATTATAATATGTTCATGATAAAATACATTGACGACTTGGTGCAAACAAAGATGTTTAATGATAGATGTGATCTACAACAAAGGCCTTAATTATAAAACATCACAACTCTCGCAATTACTAACAAATAACTGTATGCCAATCATCATGTTAGCTTGAGAACAATATAATATGCAATGACAAGAATGTGATAAAATATTACTCTTAGCGCCTCTCTCTTCACTCCTTTCTCTTCTTTCCTCTACTTTTTCCATCCATCTCTTCTCTCCACAGCTCTTTTCACTTCTCTCTTATTTCCTCTGCTCTTTCCACACCTATCTTCTCTTCTCGGTTCTTTCTTTTCAGAGTAGTGAATATATGAATCCAAATCCTATTACTTTAAGAAGCGGTAGAACCACCAAAACGATTGTACCAAAACCAACTAGAGAATAAGTTAAAGTAGAAAAAAGGACCACAAAAAACTCAGCTATTTACATGACAGATGAGCAGTTACAAGTTCTAATAGCAATTGTAATAATAAACCAAACCCACCAATAACACCACCCACTCAGACAAATATAAATAAATAAACTAAAATGTTGACCGTTATTTTATTCAACAGAGTTCATTCTCAAGGCCTTGTTATACGGTGCGAGTTACTGTCGTGACAGTGGACAGCAGCTGTCCCTCTGTACTTCCCTGCCAGTATCTCAATGTTCACAGCATTGAACTTCTATAACAGTTACTAGACTGATACGTTTACTACGTACAGTAACTGACTAAGCCAACTCGCACGTTTACTCGCACCGTGTAATAAGGCCTTCAGAGTTTACAAAGGAGGCTGAAGCCCTCATAGTAATTCAATAATTGACGACTGATCAGATAAATATCTTAAGTGTTCTTGCGGATAAAAATGTGACTTCAGAAAGTTAATATCTTCACTTAAAACTCATGCATCTTGATAAAACATAGGTTAAATGAACAGTGGTTATACCAAGTTAAAAAGTATTAGTTCATTATAAGTGATTATTTTAGGTGATCGCTCTGCGATTCACTGCAGACAACTGACAACTAGAGAGATTTACACATCTTTTTATATAATGATAAACAGGAAAAAATCAGGTATACAACATGAGTCATAGCTAGAACCAGGAAATGTTATCATAAGACAATTTTGCTGAGTAGGTAAAATACATTAGCTAAATGCAAAATATAAACATAACAAAGTGTGTCTATATTAATACAACAATCTCTTTCTCACACGAGTTATACATTTATCATTCCAATCAACTTAACTAGTTTGTTAAACCTATCAGCAGGTAGTGGCTTGGTAAACACATCAGCCAACATTTCCTCACTAGCACAATATTTAAGTTCAATTTCATTTGCGGACACTAAGTCTCGAACATAATGATACTTAATATCAATGTGTTTCGTACGAGGATGATTTTTAGGATTTTTAGCAAGACATATAGCAGTCTGATTATCCTCAAACAAAACTACTGAAGAATTCTTATTAGATAACTTAAGATCTAACAATAACTTATTTAGAAATACCGCTTCTTGAGCAGCGCCAGAAAGAGATACATATTCAGCTTCTGCTGTTGAAAGGGCTACACAAGTCTTTGACAGACCGCCATGAGATTATAGAATCCTTTAACAAAAAACAGTATCCTGATGTACTCCTTCTATCATTTCTGTCACCAGCCCAGTCGGCGTCAGAATAACCTACTAATTCTGACTCATCATTTCCATACATAATACCAAGATTCTGAGCACCTTTCAGATATCGGAAAATTCGTTTAACAGCTGTCCAGTGTTTACTATTTGGTTTGGAACAAAATTTAGAAACATTACTAACAGCATATGTAATGTCAGGTCTAGTCTTGGTAGATAAGTATAGTAATGACGAATGATCCTACTGCAGATTGGTACCTATTCGCATCAACCAATTCACATTCATCTGAAGTTTGTTCAAGATAGGAACTAACATCAGCTGGTGTGGACACTGGCTTACAATTATTGAAATCAAATCTATTCAATAGTGATTTGACAAAAGCAGATTGATTCAAGGCAATTTTACCATTAGTTTGTACAACATTTACACCTAAGAAATAGGATAACTGTCCTAAATCTTTCATCTCAAATTTAGAACTCAAATCAGCTTTAATTTTGTCAAGTCATAATTGTGCTTACATGCTATAATTATATCATCTACATATACAGACACAATACATGGGATATCATCTACATATACAGACACAATACATGGGATATCATTAATCATCTTAACATAGATACAGGGGTCACATTTAGATTGAACAAAGTCTAAGGTTTTAAGATAAGCATCAAAAGAATTATTCCAACATTTTGGTGACTGTTAAAGTCCATACATTGATTTATTTAATTTACATACAATGTGATCCTTCCCCTTTTTGACATAGCCAGTAGGTTGTCGAATAAAGACATTCTCTTCGAGTTCCCCATACAAAAATGCAGAATTAACATCCATATGGTGAACCGTTAAATTATGTTTAGCTGCCAACGATAACAAAGTTCGCACAGATTCAAATCTAACTACAGGTGCGAAAGTCTCGTCATAATCTATTCCAAATCTCTGTGAGAACCCTTGTGCTAATCTAGCCTTATAAGAACTTATTTTACCATCGTGTCCCAATTTAATTACGTTTAAACACCCATCTATAGTTAATAACATCCATTTTCGAGTTAGGCTCGACTAGTTCAAAAACTTTATGCTTATCAAAAGCATCTAATTCACGCTCCATGGCTAGCTGCCTTTTAGAAGATTCCAGACTACATCTATCTTACTTTACAGTATTGGGTTCAGTCATCATTTTACTAACGAAACCTCCTTCTTCAGAAAAATCCCATTCACCATACCAGTCAGGTGCCCGACGCACTCATGTAGACCGTCTGAGCACAGGTTGCACCTCTGGTTGTTCATCAGCTGGTTGAACCACCTGTAAATCAACAGGTGGTTAAATTATGGGAAGTTCATCAGCAAGGTTGTCTTCGTCTGAATTTCCTGAAGGCGCCGCCAATGAAGTGGATGGTAATTTTGTATCAATGAGCCTTTTAATTAGGTGTCTTTGATTCATCAAAAATCACATCTCTGTAATAGAAAATTCTTTTAGTTTCAATATCATACACCCTATATCCCTTAGTAACTGATCCATATCCTAGTAAGCAGCAAACTTTTGCTTTGGGGTCTATCTTCTTTCTCTCATCATGTGGGATATGTACATAAGAAGTACATCCGAATACTCGGATATGTTTTACATTAGGTTTCCTATTGTTTAGTGCTTCATATGGAGTTTTACCTATGAAAGAATCTATACATCTGTTTCTAATATAAGTGGCAGTAGCCAGAGCTTCAGCCCAAAACTCCTCAAGATCTGAATCTGAGATCATACATCTTACAACTTCAATTATAGTTCGATTAAATTTTTCTGCTACTCCATTTAAAGTTCTTTATTACTCCAAATAGTTCTTCTTTATCATGAATTTTACAATAATTATTATCAAACGTAAACGATTTATTATTACTGGTAATTCTAGAAACTGATAGCAAATTAAAAGCTAACTGAGGCACATACCAAACATTGGTCAGAGTGCATGTTGTACTTTTACCCCCCAGGTATTTTAAGATTAACAGCAATATTACCCACAGCCGTAGCTTTTAAACTAGACCCGTTTCCTACTTTTACAGTTATAGGTTTTTCTAATTGTACAAAGTTTGAACAGAGTGAGTCATCCCTACTCATATGAGCTGTAGCTCCAGAATCTATAATCCAAGAATTATCCCCAATATCTTTGCAACAGAGAGCACTAGCATAAAGAGATCCGTCCTTTTTAAGGTAACTTATTTCCACTAAATTAGCATGAGACTTGAACTGTTTCGCTTGCATGTAATTCTTGTGCTTAAAACAGTCCTTCTTCATGTGACCTACTTTATTGCAAAAGTAACAAATAATACTCTGCTTGCTTTTCACTGAATCTTGTTAAATTTTAGCTCTTAAATATGGGACTAATAGTTAATTATCACCTATTTTCTAGGTAGGTGAGGTTTATTAATGAACTCCTCCCATAGAGCAATTAAGGTCTCCAGGTTCTTTTACCTTTATAGGTTTAAATCTTTAACCTCGAAGAATTCGGGGGTAATTAAGGGAATTCTATTAAACTGACAAATGATGTATAATTATTTCAGGGTATAAATTAAACACAAGGAAAGTTCTAATTGATTAAAATTATATTAATGTTCGAATAGTACAAAGTTCTAAGACTTAGGCACAAGTCTTCAAATAAACACAAAACAAATTTTAAATATACTAGGAGTTGAGTAAACTAAGGGTTTAAGTAAACAAGGGTTTGAGTAAACAAGGGTTTGAGTAGCCAACTCACGGAAACCCGTCGGCGGACGAAGTCCGACCGGACTCACCCTTCTTCAGGAGTGTCTAGCAAACAATCAACATGGTATACTTGTTCCTAGCCTTTTTATGTAAAAAGGGTGTGGAATATCCTACGGGAAATTTTAAGGAAAAAAGACTTCAAAAATATCTTGTGATTGTAAAATAACACTAGTGCAAAAAATTATTCCTTGAAAATAATTTAGTATTAGTGTCAGGCAAATAATCTTCAAAAGATATTTCGACCAAGTGTTCAATTAGCAAAGATTGTTAGTCTAGTTCTTTAGTTCCTTGAAGTAGTCATAACGTATATATTTTAGTACTCATAAGTATTCATAAAGATACTATTTTAACACGACTGCATTTTGTTCAAGGAGAATTATCTATGTTGAATGTTTTTACTATGTTATCAGAACTATATTCATATATAAATGTTATTCATTCACGATATCAATTGAACGGTATGTTATAAGTATATAAGTATTTATAATAAAATAAGCAATCCATTAAGTGCAAATTTATATGATTTTAATCATGATTGTAATAATAAATAATTTATTGAAGTGAAATAATAACCAAATAATAACCAATTGATTAAAATGATTATAATACTAATAATTGATACTCGTGATGATTAACAAATCTGAAACAGCAGCTCTGTTCGGTCCTACACTTAATGCTCTGTTCACATTATTTGAATCTAGTGTACTTAACTTTATTGCTTCACGTTTGAGATTTTCAGCGACTGCATTCCAAGATGGTACAGTTGCTTGTGATTCCAATGCTGTGACAATCACATCGAACTGATTAGGTAGTGAGGAGAGTAAACAGATGACTTCATCTTCATTACTCACTGCTTCATCCAAAACAGCAAGTTCTTGAAAGATTTCTGTGAATTCCTTCAAATGAGCTTGAAGGTTGTTTTCTGATGTGAGCTTGAGGTTGAAAAGCCTCTTCTTCAGTCGCAATTTATTGCGACTGAAATTTATTGAGTGCCTGAAATACATTTTTTAGATAATTCCAAACAGTCACTGGATTATCAGGTTAACCAACTATAAATAATTGGTGGGTTGATATAGATAACACAAGACTAGCTAACGCCTTATTTTTCCTTGTGTTAAATGCATCGCGGATAGCCTGAGTTGCTGAATCAGCAGGATCCGTCTCTGTCCCATCAACTATTGACATTAATCCTTCTGTAAGTAGATACATTTTAACCTGTACCCTCCAATTAGGATGATTGTTTTCAGTTAATGGGGTAATCCCTAAGAATTTATCACTAGCCATGATATGAAAACCTAATTTATAACAGGAATTCTTCAATGTAACTAAAAACAAGTTACCACTATGCTTTAACCTCTTGGAATTATATACACAAGTCGGCTAAGCATACATCTAACTACTGATATATTTGTAGCAGATTTTTGTAAATTATTCTTGCTTTCACGAAGAATAAAATACAACTTGAGTTGAAATGCTATGTTGATCCAATATAAAATCAATCCTGTTATAGCAAGCCAATCAAAAATAATCACTTAATAAAATTCACTGTATATTATTTACAATGCTATTTTTAATCTTTACACTTTAATAAATAACCATTTAAGTTTTTTTTCTACTTAACAGGTTATCTCACTTTGTAAAAAACGTTTCTCTGGGCCCATAACCATTGATAAAACATAGGTTAAATGAACAGTGGTCATTACAAGTTAAAAAGTATAAGTTTATTATAAGTGATTAATATAGGTGATCGCTCTGCGATCCACTGCAGACAACTGACAACTAGAGAGATTTACACATCTGTTTATATAATGATAAACAGGAAACAAACATGAGTCATAGCTAGAACCAGGAAATGTTGTCATAAGACAATTCTGCTGAGTAGGTAAAATACATTAGCTAAATGCAAAATATAAACATAACAAAGTGTGACTATATTAATACAACACATCTCGCAATGCCTCCAGTATTGGTGAATGTTTGGAATGAGTTCTTGACAACGAGCATATTGTCTCGCTACAGATGCTGTATCTAAAATTATAATAAAATGTGAATTACACAACGATAGGAATATAAAATATCTCAGCAAAAATTGATACCTAAACATTAAAACTTACCAAAATATAATCAACTCCCTATAGAACAAGCACCATACGTGCAACTAGCACCGACACAAACAGTGAAAAGAAAATGTATTGTATAAAGTACAGACACTTGTACTTACTGTATCACCTCCAAATTAGAACAACAGATGGCACTTTATACTAACAAGTAACCAAATTTATATCCCATCTTACACCGGCCCACCTTTGAGGCACTGCCGTAAATAAATTTCCTAATTTCCCAAGACACTATAATATGGTAAAATTCGTATACTTTATTAAACATAACTACTTAAAAACTATGAACTATCGCGGAAAAGTGAATTCGTCAGCTGTAGTATGCTATTTTTACCTTTTTCATTTTTGCATATGGCATTTTAAAGAGTGTTACTCCGCGTTCAAAAATCCCCCACGTAAGAGGAGCCTATTGTTGGAGTAAAATGTTGGGGTAATAGGGTGAAATGGGGGAAGACCAAGGTATCAGGTAAATTCTCGCGGTAAATTCATCGCCGTAAATTCATCGCATGGTAAATTCATCGCATTAAATTCATCGCGTGGTAAATTCATCGCATAGTAAATTCATCGCGTGGTAAATTCATCGCATGATAAATTCATCGCATGGTAAATTCATCAAATGGTACATTATAAAATTAAATTGATAAACTTAAATATACTTTTTGCAAATTATCGCGCCGACCTCACTTTTTTTTCGCTGGATTAGGGTAACTTGTTTGTACGAATCTGTGCTGTTAGTCTATTTTAAAGGTCCTCTCCAGGCTCCGGGAAAAAAATGAGTTTATTACATTATATTATAGAACTAAGGTCTACGATCATTATTCCGCAAACCGCATACATTTCGGTTCAGTATATATATTATTATTTGCTTTTAAAGTTTTTTAGTACTCTGTGAGCAACAATCAAGCGAATCTCCAACCTGACACTGAGAAAGAAGATTGTACACTCTTTGTTTTGATTTCAAATTTAGATTTTTAAACAAACAATGCGTTTTTGGCCTTCTTTTAAGATATAAATTGTTTCTAAAAGTATATAAACGTTACTATAATAAGTTTATTCAAATTTAAATCTTAAAACGAATAATAAATAAATTTAATAAACCAAATACCTAGTTGACAATCAAAACAAATGGTGTACATTCTTCTTCTTCAAACTGAAAATTAGAAAGTCGGAAGTAGAGTAGGTTTTGTAGAGTTTGGATTATAAAAATCTTTAAAAGCATATAAAATTAAAAATATGCTATCAAATCTTATGGGGTTTGCAGTAAAATGATAAGAAACATTAGCCTCGTTGATTTAAGCAATAAAAAATATTGCTTGGAGAGGACCTTTAAATGATTGAATTTTAGTAATAGAATGTCATATAATTTTCGCATGTATATCATTCAATTAATATTTAATTTAAAATATTTAATATGTGAGTATACTTGCATTAATTTATTATTTTATAAGTCATACATATTTTTCTTTAATTTGATTTTTTAATATTTTTCAATTTACGTATTTGGGTAGCTACTCATAGTTTGAAGAACAACATAACTGTAAATGCTACACTTCTTAGAAAATATGATCAGCGAAGCATAATTGCCTCAGTAAATGGGAACCAGGTTTTCTAATTAATTGAGAGGTATTGATTACAATTTATCTTTTTAAAAGTAATTTAGATATATTTTTTTGTGCAGTTGTAGCGGTAGAATTTAATCTTTAATATTAACGGTTTGCTTACAATTGAGCCACGAGAATTGGGCACAAGACAATTGGGCCCAGGACAATATTAGGCCCCACGACAATTGCACCCCGTACAATTGGGCCCAAGGACCAATATAGTATTTGCCCAATGTTTCAAAGTCTACAGTATTAACTTAATTAAAGACCATTGCTACCGTAATAACTAGGGATGTGACAAAATGCGTTTGGTATAAAAATGTAGTCTTGAGTATAATTAAACTATAGAATATTCCTAATATGAAAACAACATTCTTGTTATGAAAAATATATATCTTAGAACATATTCATTTCATGAATAAACGGTTTTATTATTTTAAATTGCTATAATTTTCTGTTCTGAGATGGGTCAAGTAAGCAACATATTTCCTAGTTACAGTACCTCTATATAGTGAACTCCTGTATAGTGAATGAGTTAGGATGTAGCCAATAGCAAATAAGAATGTAGCTATTTTGGATGAAGAGACAATAGAAAATAAGAATGTGGATATTTAAAAAAGGCCGTAGTCCTCCCAAGACATGCTGAAATTATCGAACATACAAGTCAAATTAAAGTTAATGTGAATTTGTTGAAACCTGTTCACTGTTCAATATAGAAGAGTCTCATGAATTAGTATTACAAAAGGTATTTTCACAATCTCATTTTATTCCTACAACTCTTCAATTTTTCTTAGTTCAATGTAACAAAAATCTTTAAAATTCACATGACATATGATTCAAGTTAATAAAAATTATTTAAATACTTCAAAGATTTTCATTACACCGAAACATGAGATTACGAGCTTGCTAATATACACCTTACCAAGAATATCAAACGAATTTAAAAATTACAAACATATTTTTAGCGAATATAAAACATATTTCAAAGATGGTATTGTCACAACCCTAGTAATAAAAAAGTAACACTTCTTTATTATGTCTTCTGTTCATTTTTTTCTTGGTTCAATTGTTTTGGAACGCAATTGTCGTGGGCCCAATTGTCGGTGCACCATATTGTTTGTAACGTTTCAATGTCTTTATAAAAAAATCATCTTTTATTTACCTCTCTGTTATTTGTATTATCTACCTTCCTTTTATATGTCATCGATGATTTATTATGCGATGAATTTACTGCGATGAAATTACCCGCGATGAATTTACACTGATCCGAAGACCAAGGCTTATATACTATAATAGTGTTTATAAACTTTGGGGATGACAGATGTGTACCTAGAGAAGAGTCGGATGTGTAGTGGGAGGGGTGATTTATACTGTTAAGTGATTATATGTTATTTTTTTTATTGTTCAAATAATATGTAGACTGTATAATTACATTTTTATCATCCACGCAACGCTCATTTTGTAACAAATACAAGTAATTTTCATAATTTGAAATGTATAATTATAATTTTTAATTTTGAAAATTTTAGTACGATTAACTTTCGTATATATTTTATATAAAATTTACTTTTGTATGTTTTTTGTGCAATTTACTCTCAGATACGATTTCGAATAGTTTTTGTGTTTTTTCACCTTCAAATCATTTGTTCGGTATAGACAGTTTCTCGTCTGTTATCGATAACTATTCTGTTATTTAGTTGCAACAATTACGTTTTTTGCTCCTTTTTTTCGAAGTCCTTTTTGCTTTTAATCTCTTAATTTATTGAACATATGGCCAAAATGTGGAAGTTATTTAAATTAGTGTAAATGTAATACTGTCTTAATTCAATGACAACTATCATCAAATTGATGGAAATGGTTTCTAAATAAGTACCTACACCGATACTGTTTATCTTTATTATAGATATTTGATTGAATAATTATTTAAAGCTATTGAATGAAATAAAACTAAGATCAAGTTGTAGATAATTTTATCTACAACTAGATAAAGTAATTTTATGGATCAGGTAGTTTAATTTTTTATTCAGTTTGAAATTTCACCACTAATTCACAAGCAGTTTTATCATAAATCTAATAATCTTTGCTTACTTTAATTTCGTAAATTTTCAATTGCAGCAATGCTTATATTTCACAAAAATTACATTACAGTAAAGTTTGATGTGTATGAAAATGAATATGATCCAACTTTTATTTCTAAATTAAACACAACATAGGTGAAGTTGAAAGAAAAATAAGATACAAGAGTCTACGTCTCTCAAGAGATAATCTAAAGGAAAGTTTCTCCAAGAACATTTGAATTATTGCAGTTTGGCGGGATAGAAAAATAATTTTTTAAAGGAGACTTGATAGTAAATTGATATGGCCAACGCTGTCTATTTAATTATTCTTTAAGGGAATGATAAGAATAGCTCAATTTGTGCTATGATTTGGGTAAAAAAAATTTATGACAACTAATGAGTTCAAAATGGAAGCTCCATCAGTTCGATACAATTAATTCTAGTCATAAAAAATAAGCTATATGTGAAGGATAAATCGAAAAATTATTTTATTTTATTTATAGATTTGGAAAAATAAATAGTTTTATAAAAGTAACATTTAAGTAACATTCTTAGAAATATACAGACAAATTCTGATAAGGCTATAGTTAAGGGGACGGTTCCCGCGTTTTAGATCTACCAATAATAGTCGTCCGATTGAGCTGAGATTTTGACATAAGGTGTAAAGTGAAAAAAAATCTTATGCTATCTTTTGAATTTTTTTCATTTTGGGGCCCCCCAGGGAAAGTCTATGGACTCAATGGGGGTAGGTCCTACAGAAAAAATTATAGAAGCTAATTAAATATGTTCTCTACTACTAGCTTTTTGTTTGAATTTCGATCTGAATTTTTTTTTATTTGAATTTAAAAAAAAAATTGTCATTATTATTTTTTTTTTTAAACAAGTTTATAGAAAAAGTTATAGGTGAAGAGCTACTAGACAACCTTAGGTCTGAACATATTAGCTCCAATACATTTTTCTGTAGGACCAACCCCCAAGCAGTTCTATACTTTTGAACGTGAGAATTTGAGAAAAAAAGTTACTGAGATAATGGAGGAAGAAAAATATTTTCTAATAAATGTTTAAAATTTAAAAAAATATATTTTCTTAAAAACATATATGCTTTTCATCCCAGCCAGAGGACTCATCAGGTCGCTTCGGGGGTCAACCCAAGCAGCGACGATGAAGCCCATAAGAATGTGCGAGCCACCCACTCCCTCAGAAACATACCCCCTACCCCTACATTGGGAGGCGAGTTGGACAATGTTCTACTCAACGTATAAGAATGGAATTTTTCATGAGTTTTCTTTGGTATATTTGCAGGGTAACTAAAGAAAAAAAAAATCGGAAAAAGTGAAAAATAGCGGGAACCGTCCCCTTAACCTTAAGTGATGATGCTGGTATCATTGGATGGGTATCCGACGGTTTTTCCGAAACAAATTTGACGAAACCAAATTCTCCGAAAGCTAATTCGCCGAACCCTAATTCGCCGAACCGGATTCTCCGAATACGAATTTGCCGAAACCCAAATTTGTCGAAAACCGATTCACCGAAGTGAAGATTCGCCGAAAGCCAAATTTGCCAAAAAACTTATTTAAAACAGAATGCAAAATTACACAAAAGTTACAGAAAAGAAACGAATCAACGAAACCATAGCCCTTAGTTACGCTAAATGATCCTTTAATTATTCTATCTCTTCGTTAATCATTGTGTTAATCTTTGTACCACTAAACGATTCTTTGTCTTTTCGTATTTTACAGACGTTCAAGCTTTATTCAGTCAGATTCGGGTCTAGGAAAAAATCTCTGGAGGAAAAAATCCCCCGGCGGAAAAAATCCCCGGAAAAAATTCCCCGAGGAAAAAATTCCCCTGGAAAAAATCCCCACGGAAGAAATCCCCCGGGAAGCATCAAACGAAGAAAGAATATCCTCAAGTCAAAAATAGAATATGTAATGAATATTTTCATCCTTATTTTTCCTAAAATATCAACAAAAGAGGAAAAAGACAATATCAGAAAGAAAAACATTTACTTATGGTATCAAATTACAACAGTTTGAATAAACAAATATAAATTTTTTAGACTGTATCAACCTAACGTTACATAATCTGGAAATTGTAAATAGGCTGTTCCAAACTAGAAGTTTAAATTGTATGTTATGGCCATAATTTCTTGAACATTGCGCAGTCTAATAAAAAATCTTGATATTTGCGATTCTTCATAGGAGTGTTACCAGCATTAAATTCCTGAAATGATTGATATATTACAAAAGACTTTGACGTAGAAGATTTACCCATTTTAATATTAAATTACAGTCAACTATACTTTTTCTGATTATGACATTTAATTAACCATAAATACTTTTAACATAATAAATATAATATATAAATAGTAAAAAGAAACTAGTTAACTATTGAACTATAGAGTCATGGTAAATGATTAAAACTAGCGATATATATACAGTATAACTATCAATAGATAAATAAGGCACATAAATGTTCAAACGATGCCATTCAGTTAATATGTACTACCGCTGGAATAAACGATGCAGAAATCTTTGAATAATATTATATCCAGAATTCAATTCATTTAAATATTACCTCTTCCTTATCTCCTATACTCTACGAGTCTATACATAGCCGACTTTATATGAAGGCCGTACACAAGAATCGATCAGCTGTTAGGATACTTCATAACAAACCGCGAACTTGTTCTCGTCCGTTATAATTTTCTTATTTAAAGCAACTCATAGTTATGTAATGACAAAATAAACTATACCAATGAATTGGAAATCATTCAAATATAATAGTGTTGTTTTAACCGAGCTGATAATAATTATTCAATGATAATGGTGGTAGTTTTTGCAATATATTGACATTTAAACCAATTTAGAGTTGTGTGACGAAAATAAGGAGTAAATATATTGCCAAAGGCCTAAGTGATAGGCCTGGATAATTTTTTCCCTGAATTTATATCTGTAACTGTTAAAATTCAGAAAAATAAAATTGAACTGACTGAATCTTGCATATACGTACCTACTTAGAAATAATTTTGCAAATTTGAAAACAAACCTATTTTGTTGCAGATCTACTTAATTAATACATATATATTTAATTAAATATGATCAGACCGTCAGTAAGATATATTTAAAGCAAATATAAAATTGTGGGTAAAAAATTCCCACTGCCAGTCTGAAAAGAATGACCTCTGTCTCCAAGATTTTTTTTTTTTGAGACAATTTGTCTCAATAAGGTATTTAAAATTCCACAAAGTATTTGCATTCATTCTTGAAGTTGTTCATCATTAATTAATAATCAAAATATATATAATGACAGTATATTATTACTGATAATTTTTTTACTTTATATTAAATCAGGAGTACCTAATTAATGTTTGGTATAGCGTATATAGGTAATTAACTAATTATCTAACTATATAGGAATAATCAGGAAGTAATCATGTTTCATATTAGTTAATACATTGGTGTTATAAGTAATACATTAACTTATTACTAGTTAATTATTTTTGTAATTAATATATTGCTTCAAGTCCAAACTCCAAATTATTGGTTTACTTTTCTTCTACTATCTGAAAGCTGCAATCTCAAATTCTGTAAGCATTTGGTAATTCAAAGTATTGAATTATTATTATGTTTATATATTAACCAACCTTATGAATTGCATACATTTAATGATATTTTCACTGTGTATAATCAACAGATGGGTGGAAGAAACTGCACATTCCTGACGGTGCTTACAGGACAAACTACAACATGGAGAAACATACACCAGTCTTCAATTTGAAGATAATTTCATGTTCCCCATCAATATGGAAAGAAGAGTGGATTTAGTAGGGATTGATTCATTTATTTTATATTTTAAGATTTCATATTTTTTATCTTCTGAAATTCTCATTGGGAGGGTAAGAGATATGAGAAAGTAAACTCTGCATCCTGAATTTCTTACTCCTTCTGTCTCTTGGAAACACATTCCTGGTGAATAGGGACATCTGTTTAATCCCATTAAATAATAATAATTGCATTTATAATCATTAATTATAAAAGGATTAATAGTAAATTGTCTTGGTTATTTCAATGAACCTTTTTAAAGTTTAGTAAAGAGTTTCCCAAGAAAAATGATGCTATCTTTCATTCTTTCACCCAGTCTTCAAATTGCATCAATTTTTTTTAATTTGAATTGGCAATAAGAGTTTGAATCTGTACCCTCACAATATGGGTTATTTGAATTTCTTGTGTTATATAGAAATAAAAAAATGTAGAAATTTGTCTTGTTTATTAGTGTCATTTGTAATAATATATAATAATATATACTGAATAATAATAACAATTTATTTAACATGCTTTACAAATTAAGCAACACAGTTGGCTGATATGTATTGTCTACTTAATTATAATATGGCAAAGATTCAAGCCCACATACAAGTAGCTATAAAGACACAGAATGGCAACAAAAAAAGTGGTTAAATACTGTAAAATAAATTCATTGTTAACACTCCCTCCTTAATTAATTAAATTGTGATCTCAATCCCATCCAATAGAGGGTCAAGACTTACCAATAAGTCTTTAGGCTTGAGGACTTGTGTAGAAGAATAAAAAGACAAAAATCAATGCTTCTGAAATGTTGTGAGTAATGAGGATGCTTACTTTGAATTAAAGAGATTTGGTCAATAAGAAATTCAAACTGCTGCGTGTCATGAGGCGAACCGTCTGAACTTTCAACCAATAGTTTTAGGCAGAACTAAGTTTATGTTCTACACAAGATCCTACATAATCAATTAAATTTTTGACCAAACTATCACAAATATTGTTCTCGCCTAATAATACGAAAGAAAGTTTAATAATGTCAAACTTATTATTATTCTGCTTTCCTTCCAAAGATAAGTCTAATTTTACATTCAGACAAATATCTATTTTTGAAATGAAATTGAAATTGCATTTATAAATATTAACTATATTAGGAATTAAGATTGGCATTGAATTATAATAGTTCTTTCAATATACCTTTTAGTAGAGAGGTTCTCTAGAGAAATTATGCAATCATTTCTTCTTTCATTTTTAATCCATGCTTACATGTCTTTCAGTTGGTGACCTTTTAGTGGTTTCAGTTTCAGAGAGATATTTTGGCTGATCAGGAAAAATTGATGGGTGGGCATTGCTTGAAAGTTTAGGGTTTTTCCTCTGATAAGATATTGTTTCACTTTCCTTAAATTTCCCTCTATTGTTCAGATAATATGATCATTTTTAAAATGTTTTATACATTCTACTGAATACTTTGTTAGTACAAATTCCTCTCTGTGAATCTTCTTCACCCAGTCCTCTCTTTTCTTCATATTTATAGGAATTTTGAACACACTGGTGTAGGTTTCTCTATGTTGTAGTTTGTCCTGTTAGCACCCCCCAGGAAAATGCAGTTTCTTCCACCCATCTGTTGATTATAAACAATGAAAATATCATTAAATGTATGCAATTCATATGGTTGGTCAATATATCAACATAATAATAATTCAATACTTTGAATTACCAAATACTTACAGAATTTGAGATTGCAGTTTTCAGATAGTAGAAGAAAAGTAAACCGATAATTTGGAGTTAGGACTTGAAGCAATATATTAATTACAAAAAAATTAACTAGTAATAAGTTAATGTATTACTAATAACACCAATGTATTAACTAGTCTGAAACTTGATTACTTCCTGATTATTCCTATATAGTTAGATAATTAGTTAATTACCTATATAGGCTATACCAAACATTAATTAGGTACTCCTGATTTAATATAAAGTAAAAAAATTATCAGTAATAATACTGTCATAATATATATTTTGATTATTAATTAATGATGAACAACTTCAAGTATGAATGCAAATACTTTGTGGAATTTTAAATACCTTATTGAGACAAATAATTGTCTCAAAAAAAAAAAAAATCTTGGAGACAGAGGTCATTCTTTTCAGACTAGCAGTGGTAATTTTAGAACCACAATTCTATATTTTCTTTAAATATCTCTTACTGACGGTCTGATCATATTTAATTTAATAAATACGTATTAATTATGTAGGTCTTCAACAAAATAGGTTTATTTTTAAATTGTCCAATATATTTCTCTGTAGGTACCCATATGCAAGATTCATTCAGTTGAATTTTTTTTTTAGTTTTAACAGTTACAGATACCTATAAATTCAGGAAAAAAATTATCCAGGCCTATCACTTGGGCCTTTGGCAATATATTTACTTCCTATTAAAATTTCCGTCACGCAACTCTAAATTGGTTTAAATGGCAATATATTGCAAAAACTACCACCATTATCATTGAAACACCATCGAGCTCACGTGTATATTTACGTTTTTTAAATGGAGATGATTTCCAATCCATTGGTATAGTTTATTTTGTCATTACATAACTATAAGTTGCTTTAAATAAGAAAATTATAGAAACGGACGAGAACAAGTTCGCGGTTTGTTATGAAGTATCCTAACAGCTGATCGATTCTTGGTTACGGCCTTCATATAAAGTCGGCTATGGTCTATAGCTACAGTGGCTATACAATATACACTTGTGCCCGAAATTATTCATACCCCTCATTTAAAATGCTTGTTTCCTTCATTGCAAGACATATAGGTGTTAAGTAAATATAGGTAAAGTAATATCCTGGTAAGTAAATATAACATTCAAAATAATTAGTAAAACACTTTCAACATAAATTTTTTTCATGTTTTTTAAATTATGAGATGTCCACAATTATTCATACCCTTTTTTCAAAATGAATTACATCTTTCAATAACCATTTCATTCGACATATTATGGTTATATGTGAATATTACTATTATATAGAATATTTCTAATTACGTGCATTATATATTTTTAATGAAAGTGTTATTATAAGTATTTAATTGTGAATTCTGTTTAAATCCTTGAATTTATAAAGAAAAATCAAAAGAGGAAGAAAAAAGAACTAAGTAATGATCTCAGAAATCTTATAATGGATTCACGCAATGAAGGATTGGGGTATAAGGCATTATCGAAGAAGCTCAATGTTACAGTACCAACAGTACAGAGTATTATTAAGAAATTCAATACTCATCATACCGTGAAAAACTTGACTGGTCGAGGGATAAAGGGAAAAGTCTCACTCAGATGTGCTAGATATATAGTACGTTATGCTGGTCAAAATCCCAGGACTACTACCAAGGAGGTTTTACAACAACTCGATGATTATCAAAGCAGACATTACAAAGAACTTAGAATGATAATGGCTGGAAAAGTTGCCGTCCTAGAAAAAACCCTCTACTGACAAGAAAACATCTAAAAGCACGCCTAATCTTTGCAAGAACTCTGTTGATTATTCTGATTCATTTTTCTCAAAAATTCTATGGACTGATGAAACAAAAATTGAATTATTCGGCCATATTGACGTTGCCTACTGTCAGGGCAGTAAATGCTAATTGTGCAAATTTTCAATATTATTTTCATATGGCATCATTTAGTTGTCAAGTAAGGTAATGTTGACATTTAAGCGGGTAGTTTTCACTACCATTATTGGTTAACTCTTGGAAGTGAAAAGAGAACTTTCCTTTGTTAAGTAGAGAATAATTGGATCATTTTTGGTAAGCATTTATTTAAATATTAATTTCTTATCTTTCTATTGTTACCTTAACTAGTTGTATGGCTATTTTCTTCGCCATTAATTATTACTTCCCGCTTGGGGAATTCTCAAGTTATATTTGTTTATTTTCGCAATTAGTGTTAATTCAATATTTAATTTTCACAATCACTCTGCCGGTATTATTCTTCACCGCCTCGGTGAGCCTAAATCTGTTC